>JASCZW010016705.1:0-18273 GCA_034211315.2 Aedes japonicus | reverse complement strand
AAAGTAGTTATAAACATTCGATGCGTTATTACGCATAAACTACTGTATATATTTTTAGCGTGTAAGCGCCATTTGCTTTGTTTACATGTCAAAAAATGATTATTCGGTTCATTCATTTCCGTTGATAAAGTTGTATTCAAAATGTCGCGAATTGAATTTGAGACTAAAATGAAAATTCTGCACACTTGGTGCACCGAAAGGATGTTACTTACAACCAGATTGCGAAAAGGTAAATGTTCACCCGGCAAGTGTAAAAACGCATCATCGAAAAGTTCGGTAGAGTGCTCCCTCAAGGATTTACCAAGAAGTGGCCGGAAACCCGGCTCCAGCAACCCCGATTTGGACCAAAAGTTGTGGATTATATTCAACGGAACAAATCTGCCTCTACTCGCGATCTAGCCAAGAAGTTCAGGACCAGCATCGGAATGATTCAACGAATCAAGCGCAGGAATGACTTGAAGACGTACAAAAAGCAGAAAGTGCCCAAACAAACTCCGGAACAAAAGTCTCGTGCCAAAACCAGGGCTCGAAAGCTGTACAGCTGCATTTTTGGACAATGTCGACCAGTGCATTTTGATGGATGACGAAACATACGTTAAAGAAGATTCAAGAACGCTACCGGGGCCGCAGTTTTATACTAAATCTGTTGGGGAACGTGTGCCAACCGCAGATACGACTGTTGCGATGGAGGAATTCGGTCAGAAGGTGCTCATTTGGCAAGCTATTTGCACATGTGGCTTGCGTTCTTCAATTTTCTATACAAAAGGAACTATAAATGCTGAGATTTATCTAAAGGAATGTTTGAAGAACAGGTTGCTACCATTGTATAGAAAGCACCAGTCCCCTCCTCTCTTCTGGCCCGATTTGGCATCGGCACGATACGCCAAATCCACTCTACAGTGGCTGACGGAGAATAACATCAAGTTCGTAGAAAAAGACATCAACCCACCAAACTGTCCCCAGTTGCGACCGATCGAACGCTATTGGGCAATAGTCAAGCGTATATTTAAGAAGGATGGTACAGTGTCCCAAAACATGACCGATTTTAAGAAAAATTGGGCAGCGGCATCCAGGAAGTGCACAAAGGTCACTGTGCAGAATTTGATGGCAGGTGTCAAATCAAAGGTACGGGCATTCTACAGAAATGAACATGATGACTAGTTTTTCCGTTTGGATCTTTTGTAAACATGTTAAGCTATAATAAACTGAAATAGTATGTTAATTTTAACCATGTTTTCATGCCTATTTTATTATTTGGAAGTTTATAACTACTTTTCGATACACTCCTTATGTATATAAAAATGAATTTCTGTTTGTTTGTCTGTCTGACTGTCTGAATCTATAGACTCGAAAACTACTGATCCGTCAGCGTGAAATTTAATATGGAGGAGTTTTTTGGGGCCAGGGAAGGTTCTTATGATAGTTAGAGACCCTCCCTTCCCTGAACGAGGAGGGGTAGCATACAAATAAAAAGTCGAGTTATTAGTACGAGACACTGAAGAAGTCTGCACATTGTAGACGAAATACGCGTATATGTCGAAGATAAGCAAAGGTAGTTGGAATTAAATGGAGATTACTAATTTTTCTTCTAATTTATAGTTACAAGTATTCCACTAAAACAGCTCAAACCCTCTAGGATTGAAAAAAAAGTATTAATCGAAAATGACAACCACTTGACTTAATCTACAAAAAGAAAACCTCTCTAATGTCATTGTTGTGTTTTTTACTAATGGTATGAAAATAAAAAAATTCAAATAAACTTTATAATTTATGTCACGGAAAATTGACTCTGTTATTCATTGTAATTCAATGGTTATTGTTGAACCAATAAGAGAATCTGTTGAATTTATGAAATGAAAACTAATTTTTGATTTAAAATATAGAAATACAAAACTGGAAAGAACGTTAAAAGGAGAAAAAAAAAAACTATAGAAAATTGTGCCATCTATGCGAATGCTTCAAACATCAATGTCACTTTGAAAATATAAAACAATAGTTTAAGGTTGCATACATTCCAAGAAATAGATGCAGAAATGTTTACATAATAGGGTATTATAGGGGTATGTGGATTATAACATTGTTCGATAGCAAATATAATAATATACCGGCAGTTAATTTATTTTTTTATTTTGACGAGCGTAACTATTGAAAAAACAATTTCAAAATATTATGAAAACATTTTGATTGCAAGACAACATCATCCTATTTCACCATGAAACACGCTACAAAAAACAAACTACCTAAATCAAGCAACCAACCATTGATTTCTAGAATACATAATTTGACATTTATGTCATAATGGGAGCCCCTGTGACTGATAATTAAGTGCCGGGAGCCCCTGTTACTGAAAGTAAATGTCACATTGTGAAACTGCATGTCGGTTAGTAGAAAATAAAAATGATTAGATTTTTCTTGTTTAAAAACGAGAAAAAATAGTTGAGATTCATAAAAAATATTTTTGTGCTAGGAAGAACACCCATCATCGATACAGATGGAAAAAACATGTTTTTTTCACATTTAAACCCCCTATTAAACATGTAGCAAAAATGACATAACTCGCAATCTAATAACGTCTTTTTTTTTTGAAAGAAGTCTAATTTTGTAACATAAAATTTACAGACTTTTATAGACATTCCCAGACTTTTCAAATTTTTATCACAGACATTTAAAAAAGAATGTGGCATCGCAGCTCTGAGCTGGCAGGTCCTGTCCTAGATTGTGTTGTACTACGGACTGGGTGTGATTTAAAGTTTGCTGACTTTTTGATCGTTATAAATTCCATTCCGACCCAGTTGAATAAATGCCGTAAATTCTTCATCCACCGGCTCAGGTTGGTAATTCAGTGTAGTGACCAACGAGCTCAACTGCCAGAGATCAATCAAAAAGTGATTTATTACCAAGAAAGGATTTCTCACAATTTTCATAAGCTGAATCCCGACAAGCCGTTGGAATTTTCCCCCCATCCCGAGCACCATCTCCGAACGGAACATCATAGAAGACGTGAAAACGGAGGATACCAAATTAGCGAAACAAAAACATTGTGTCTTATTGATTGATGGCGGCACGGAGCGGCGCAGCATGACACTTGATGGTAAATTTTAAAAGTGAAAGAGATTAGAGTAGTGGATCCCTTGGAAGCGTGCGCCCGGTTAAGTTTTTGGCAGGAAATTAACCTCTTGACGGGGTGGCGGCGGTGCTCTCTGTGATCAAAAGGTTAATTATCTGTGTAAGTATGATAAATACGAACCCGAAGTGCAAGGTGGCAAGACGCGTGTCTAAACGGTGCGTCCAATGTGTGTGAGTCAAGCCTGGTTAACAGACTGCTTCATCGCTCATAAGAAACCTGTTTCTGCAATCTCATTTATGATGAGGGGCAAATTTTACAATTCTGCCCGTCGAAAACCCGCACGCCTCAAAATGTCATCGGTTTCTCACATTCTGCCGCTCGAATTTATCACCCCGTGACCGAAACCGGGTCGTCCGTTCACTCACTCCGTCTGGCGGCCGCAGGGAATCGTGTTAGCTGGTGCCACCACCTCCGCATTCATCAACACCGCGGGCTAATCACACCGAATATCACGATTTCTGTAAATAAAAATTGATAGATGTATCTCCTCGCGGTCTAGGCCGTTAAACCACTCCATTAGTGCTCCATCATACGAGTATCGTTCATTAATCACCGAAAACCATCTCACCATCAGACGCGGCTGGAGAGGTGAACTCTCACGTCCGACCACCGACCCTCGCAGCATCATCCGACAACGAACGCAGCAAGCGATGAGCGGCTTCTGATCCGGAGGCTGGATCGATGCATTAGTGGCTCACCTACTTCCCATCGCCCGGCCGTTTGAGCGCTCCTCCTTTTTCTCGCCCCGCGTGTGTGTGTTATTATAATATTAATTTTTCTATTATTATTATCTTTGATTCATCTGATGGCTGATGGTCTTTCGGTAGGAGGATCATTTGAATCGTTCACTTTCGGAGCGCGGTTTATTATGCTAATGAATGATTCAATTATTGGTCTATTTTTTCCGTTAATCAATCGTTAATTTGCTATTAGCGGGAATTGGTTTATCGCTTCCTCCGTAGTTTTGGGATTTGGGGAATTGGGAAAGAGGATTTTGGAAAGGGAAAGGCCCTCTTGTTGTACTGCTGGGAGGTCAAACGCTTACGGTGAAGACTAATTGGGGCACCCCGCAGCTAGATAGCATTAAGTGGCTAGACAAAGGTATGCCCGTCAGCTGTCTATCAGACGCGAGGAGAGGAATTCGGTTTTCAGTTTCGAAGGCTTTGTTGATCTATGTTTAGGTGGGCTGTAGGCAGTGGATTTGACGCCAATATAATTATTGAATGTAGCGTTAGAAGCACTCTGGAAAACGAAAAATGGTGTTTATTGATCAAATCAATTATCGTTACGCAGCTAACTTTTACGATAATTGCCTTACTTTTGCCATATCATGGACCGAAATTTTAAGATGTATATTGTATTTTTTAATTCATTTTGAAGAATCTGAATTCAATAGAAATTCTTTTTTCAATTCAGTTAAGTTAAAAAAAACTCGCTGAATTTGAAATTGTGATGCATGATGATTAATTCCGACTACATTTATTGCTTATCTTGACAGATACGCGTATTTCATCTACAATGTGCAGAATTTTTCAGTTTCGTGTACTAATACTTGACTATCTTCTAACACTCCGTCGAGTATTAGATCAAGATAAAAAAAGGTAGTTGGAATCAATTGGAAATTACTAGTCTTTTTTCTCATTTTCAAATACTAGTGTTCATTAAACGTCTTTTAATTTTTTTTGTGTGTTGATTGCATCACCCCTTGATCCATGGGATCACTCCTCGTTTCAGTTTAAAGAAAAACGACCGTATCCGTCATTCGTTAGAACGAGTTTGAAAAAGATATTCCTGTTCTCGTTTGAATTTCGTTTGAGCAAGATCGAACGTAAACAGTGTTGGTGTTACCTGATGCACTATGACGTCAAATAATTTTCAATAAATCTTACGACTAGAAGAAGAAAGCACTGGTGAAATACGATAGCAGTGCTTTGATTAGTAAGAACTGCTCAATTGAAACAGTGGGCTCCTGTTTGTCAATGGTTGTACGAAAAATTGTGAATATTATTTTTGCTCAGTTTTAAAGACTGCCAATAACAAGACACACAGTTGTCAATTTTTCCCATAAACACTATAGACACTGAATATAGACCGGACAACAGTTGTCTTACGCAGCCAAACGAACTGTCAAAAAATGCAGCCAAACTGACTGTCAACTTTTGATTCACTTTAAAGGAGCAAGTATTGTGATCAAGTGTTGTTATGCCAAAGCCAATTATGAACAAATAAGGGATTTTCTACTTCCATATTCAGTGAATGTAAGTATTTTCGATGTATTATTTATTGCCGTTTGGATTAATAAAAATAAAAAAAAAGTTTTCTCCACGCTGTCCCGAGCATAAGACCACGTGTATTTCACAGCACTATCAATTATCGCTTTAACAAATGATACATTAAGTCCCGTAATTGTAGTACAAACCATTTAAGCTGTTGTTGAGGCTATGGCTACATTATTTGAGGTTATTACCAGTACCAGAAAATGGCCATGCGGAAAAAATCTTCGAAAATCTTCGAAGCTACCTTTTTTTCTCTTCCTGGTACTCAACTGCGTGACATTGTCATAAAACGGAACAGCATCCTGGACTTTCCGAGTCTTTCCGTTCATATTGAAGTAGAGATCACTAGCAAGAAAATGTAGCTGGATATATCTGTTATAACTAGTAATGGAGAAAACAAATTATAGTATTTTGCAACTACACTGCACAGCCTATGACTTCCTAGAATCTTCTTTGGAAACCGGAAGAAATCCACCGAATTCACTTCACATCGTGAGTGATTGCCACAATTTCGCTCCAAACAATTCAGCGTCAACATTTGATTAGGGCGAATCTGCTTTTGTAAACAAACGCTTTGTCTGCTAATTTATCGGACGTTGAATAATTTTTCTTTGAATTAAATATATCAGCGGATAGAGATAAAGCTCCTCTTCCTTAAAGAGTGCTTAATTTGTATTTGTGACCTTTTGTTCAAGAGAAAATGACTACGGAAGCCATTGTTTACAAAAGCTGATTTGCCCTTATCTAATGTAATGCTGAATTCATTTCTTACACGGCACTTTTCACTATGCTTTTTAATCAAAACAAACTACCAACTTCGAAACCGAATCTTTTTTTAGCCTATTGCGCTGTTTACTTCAAGTTTGTTCAAATACAAGTGGTGCCAGATCAATTGCTCATATTTATGACATTTTTCAAGGTTGGCAGATGGTATGATTTTGCGTTGTCCGGTCTATATACACTCAGTAGCAAAAAAAAACCCGAGCAAAATTTTGCTTCCAAAAAATGCCATGTTCAACCTACTGTAACTTTGTCAATTATCAATATTTCTAGCTGAAACTTTCACCACACTATGAATAATGTATAGATCTTATGTGGTCGAAATTGTATGTTGATCAGGCTTATAAATTTTAAGTTTTCATTACATATGTGAAAAAAGTCATTTTTGGACATACCAATTTCAAAACTCCGTATTTCTGTGAAATATTTAGATAACATATTTTAAATTTCACAATGTGTATGTATGTATGTATGGTAGCCATCATCCCCTCTAGCCCTTGGCTTGGATGCAGCTCCACTTAACAGCAAGATCAAATTGGGCCACCGATCTGAATTCGCACTATCGCTGTATGAAGGGCCAAAAACGGAGGGGTGGACCCGTAAGCAGAGACACTTACACGAAATCCACGGGAAATTAAGAATCTCCTTCCAACGATATGATCCAACAAATCGAATAACACAATTCGCAATACTCATTAAGCTTTCTACAGGATGGCTTGTTAAGAAGGGCGCGTCACTCTCCCTGAAACTGTTGGAGTAGAACTCGCAGCACCACACTCGAATCGGTAGGATAAGAAATGATACTGTTTGTTCCTCTCTAGACTCAGGCAGTCAATCAAACCATCGTCCAGTTTCAGCTTGAATGATACCCTGGTGCTCCCTCCCAACCCAGTATTTATTATATTTATATAAATATAGATGTAATGTAATAATAATATGTTATATATGAATATATAGTAGAGCAAAAAATTATATAAGGATATTTAGTTAAAATATGTAATAGTTGGAGTTCACGAGCCTATGATAACCATGTTAAAATAAATTAATTAACCTGCTGAAATAATAATATTAAGGCAGTAATAATAATATGCAGCTTCGTACCACTTTGTATCACTGATGGGTGACTGTATCTCTGGAATGTGAAGGTCATCTTGTTATTCATTGAGGTATAAATATCAATAAAGCATTCAATTGTATATAAAACCATAATATTATATTATTACGTATTTAATCATGACATATAGACCTTCTGGAATGAAGAGCATTTATTAATTTTGATTATTATTTGATATAATGTAATAAAATAATTATACCGGCTGGATCACCAAACTGAAGCAATTAAAATTTTATTACTTATTTTATTACTTCTTCCATAATATTATATTTATGATATGCAATTAATAATGATGAACAGCTGTGTTCCTCTGAACCGCTCAAATAGTAGTTGATGATCGTGTACTGAAATGTTAAGGTCATATTCCGCCATTTAATGGAAAATATAATGAAGGAATTAAAGGTTGAGCGGTCGAGAGAGTCGTCAACATTTCTATTAATGAAAATATGCTAGAGCTTGTAAAAAACATGCATCATATAATAACACATACTAGTATCTACACATCTATATATACATCCATTGCTACTTTCGAGAAGGCCACTCCGACGGTGCTAGCTACAGCTGAAAATTGATCCCCATTCTTACTGCTGCTTCTACCAGAAGATGATCATCCTATAACCGCAAGACCTCCTCTCCTAAACTGTATGGTACCTGAGAGAAATTTACCTTTCTGGCGTAATACATGTAATGAAATATACAGAATTAGGCTATGAATAAACAATGTCCTATAAGATAAAATATATAGTGAGGGTATATTGTAATATGAATTGAAAATTACATGTGTGCCGACTGCTGTTTTGTTGCAATTGTAGACAAACTTGCGCATCCATTATGAACCAGAAAATTTAGGCAATGTATGACCGCCATGAAAAAAAAAGAATTTTAAATTTTAAATTATTTTGTAATACCTGACGACCTGGAAGACCTGAAAGATATGAGAATGGAAAATTATGATATGATGTACCGGTCGCACCCCTCACTTCGCTATTGTCGGATTGACAACATTGCCCAGGCTACGCCAACCAGTGTCTCCATGTTTCAGCTGGCAGTCTTTTGTGATCATATGACTCGTGGAGGCGCGAGGTAGGAACTTGTGAGGACCAGAGGTCGGTCGCACCCTCCTGCCAAGTTGTCAACTCACCATTTGAAGCCCTAACATATTTTAAATTTCACAATAGCCTTAAAATACATAAGAAATAATGTGGACGAAATTTGAACTATTTTCATCAAGTGGTTTGGACTACAGCTGGCGTCAAAGTTGACGCACCAACATAAGTATTTTCCTTTTTCACCCGATATTGACCATGCTGAAATATAGGTGCAAAAAAAAAAAGCCGAGGTGAATTCATCTTATTAAGACACACGATTTGTTACGCCTGAAATATCCAAAATAACTAGTGTAACTCACGAAGAACTTCAAAATATGGCATACAGCATCAATTGGATTGAAAAAACTACGTGTACAGTGTTATACAGTATTATTAGAAGAATTCACCTCGGCTTTTTTTTTGCACCGATATTTCAGCACGGTCAATATCGGGTGAAAAATGGAAATACTCATGTTGGTGCGTCAACTTTGACGCCAGCTGTAGTCCAAACCACTTGATGGAATTAGTTCAAATTTTGTCCACATTATTTCTTATGTATTTTAAGGCTATTGTGAAATTTAAAATATGTTATCTAAATTTTTCACAGAAATACGGAGTTTTGAAATTGGTATGTCCAAAAATGACTTTTTTCACATATGTAATGAAAACTTAAAATTTATAAGCCTGATCAACATACAATTTCGACCACATAAGATCTATACATTGTTCATAGTGTGGTGAAAGTTTCAGCTAAAAATATTGATAATTGACAAAGTTACAGTAGGTTGAACATGGCATTTTTTGGAAGCAAAATTTTGCTCGGCTTTTTTTTTGCTACTGAGTGTACAGTGTCAATAATAAACACCGTATACTTCATGTACGGTAGCGCCCCCAAACGACTTCTAGAAACATTACCTAAATATGTGTGCGTGTGATCAAGCAAAGGTTACGATGTGTGTATTTGTAATCTTCTGCGCTCAAGAGAAACGTTAAAAAAGAAAACTAAATCGAAACAAACTTGTACTGTGCTTGAGGATGGAGTTGTGGAAGTTGGTCGCATCGGATATCAATATTCATTTGGAAAACTGTGTTTCTGATGTCCTATACACACCGCCATGGCAATAAACTGGACCCAGAGAAGGATCAAAGGATGCACAGTGGGGAAAATGGGACCCAAAATCACAACTAACTAAAGGCCGCTAGATAAGTGCCCTGTAAAACAGCTTATCTTATGTAAAAAAATGCGAGGAATCGAATGGTGATAGTTTCATCTTGGGCAGTCCCTGGGAAGAGGCTCATTTTGCCCGATGTTTCCCTAATTTCGGAAGAAAAATTGAATAATCACACATTTATCATATTAGCTCTGATAATATTGCATCCATTTATGCTGTATTCTTGAGGAAATGTCTGTAAAATGCAATGGAGGTAATATTGTCAAGTAAAAACGTCAGGAACTGTCCATTTTGCCTGATATTCCCCACCTGCTGAAAGAACTAGATATGCCATGTTGTTTTGGAAATTTGGGCGAATAAGAGTCTATACAAATGCAATACACTATTGTGGAACTGTCCGGGGAACTGAATGGGGAGTATGTCGTCTTGTGTAAACATTAATTATTGTCCATTTTACCCGCTTTTCCCTACATACTGGAAGGATCAATAGATAAAATGCGATTTTTGGAATAGCTGCGCATTAGAATCAAATCAAATGCACTAAAATATTATGAAAATGTCTGGAAAATCAAATGAAGTGGATGTTGACCTATGCAGACTTCGGCAAGTGGCTCGTTTTGCCCGATTTTCCCTTAATTTTGAAAAAATAATTGAATAATCCTACATTTATCATATTTTCACTAATAATATTGAACCCATTTGGGATCTACTATTGAGAAAATGTCTGAAGAATCCACTGAAGGCAATATCGTCTTGTAAAAACTTAAGGAACTGTCCATTTTGCCCGATATTCCTCATATATTGAAAATACTAGATACTGTCATGTGGCTTTCGAAATTTCTGCGAATAGAATGTATAAAAATACAATGCACTATTGTGAAACTGTCTGGGGAATTGAATGGAGGGAATTCCGTTTTCTTTAGACGTCAGTTATTGACCATTTTACCCGCTTTCCCTGCATATTGGAAGAATCAATATATATAGCTTGCGAATACAATCAAACATGCTCATGTGCCACTCCTGTATGTGTGTCTCAATAGTTACAAGTTTTGTTTACAAAAGCTGATATGCCATTTTTAAGTGCCATGCGTGCCATTCGCTTGTATTCGTCTTCAAGGAGGCTCTCTGAGAAAATTACCCTGTGAAATTTCCCAGAAACTTTCATAATATTGTCGTGCATTTGATTGTACTGTAGAGCATGGCTGTTTCAAAAACCGCATTATATATATTGAGTCTTCCAATACGTAGAGAAAAGCGGGTAAAATGGACAATAACTGATGTCTAGACAAGCTGACATCCTTTCCATTCAATTCCCCAGACAATTCCACAATAGTGCATTGCAATTTTATACATTCTAATTAGGTGAAATTTCGAAAACCACATGACATATCTAGTATTTTCAATATGTGGGGAAAATCGGTCAAATTGGACAGTTCCTGCCTTTTCTCAAGACGATTTTGCCTCCATAACATTCTTCATATGTTTTCACAATACTAAAGCTCAGATGGGCTCAATATTATCAAAGCTAATATGATAAATGCAGGATTATTTAATTTTTCTTCAAAAATAAGGGGAAAATCGGGCAAAATGAGTCATTTCGGAGGTTTTTACAAGACGACATCCCCTTCACTCAGTTTTTCAGACATTTTCATAATATTGCCGTTTCAAAAACCGCATTAAATACACTGATTCTTCCAGTATGCAGGGATAAAATCCAGTAAAGCGGATAAACTGGGCAATAAATGATGTCTACACAAGTCGAAATCCCCTCCATTCAATTCTTCTGAGAGTTTCACAATAGTGCATTGCATTTTTATACATTCTAATTCGCGGAAATTTCGATAACCACATGACGTATGTAGTATTTTCAATGTGTGGGGAATATCGGGCAAAATGGACAGCACCTGAGGTTTTTACAAGACGATATTGCCTTCATTGGATTCTCCAGACATTTTCTCAATAGTAGATCCTAAATGGGTTCAATATTATTAGTGAAAATATGATAAATGTAGAATTATTCAATTTTTTTTAAATTATGGGAACATCGGGTAAAACGAGCCACTTCCTGAAGTCTGCAGACTTCGACATCCACTTCATTCGATTTTACAGACATTTTCAGAATATTGTAGTGCATTTGATTTGATTCTAATGCGCAGCTATTCCAAAAATCGCATTTTATCTATTGATTCTTCCAGTATGTAGGGAAAAGCGGACAAAATGGTCAATAACTGATGTTCACACAAGACAACATACTCCCCATTCAGTTCTCCGGACAGTTCCACAAAAGTGTATTGCATTTGTATAGACTCTAATTCGCCCATAAAGGGATTTCCGGAAGCTCTGATGAATGGCTGGTAGGAATTTCAACTTCTCCTGCTACCTCGAGGAAATCACGACATGCGTAGCCATCATCTTCGAACTCAGTGCTTTCTAAGTCCATTGGTTCATTATCTTCAGGAAACCTTGCGGAACCAGCACCCCAGAGACTCGGAATAGCATATCGACGTAGCCTATACACGAATATGTTACTTCAAGGGTCACCCACAATTGATACGTTGCGGATGCGTTGACGTTAATTTGACAGAAAACCTATAGGAAAACTGTCAAATTCACGCAAACGCATCCGCAACGTATCAATTGTGGGCCAGCCATGAGTCAACATGTAATTGATAAATGAAGAAAATGTTTGAGTTTATAAAGTACCCTTCACTTTTATTGAATGTATTGATGAAATCCTCGTTTAAAAAGTGATCTTCACAGCTGATACTATTATCCGGAAGAATGTCTGTATTACAAAAACGTTTCCTGGCAGCTGTATCTCTGCTCAAAATACCAATAAGTGCTTAAGATGATGATAAAATTATACTGCAATTACCTTCGGGTCTCGACTATTCGGAAGAAAAATTTCTTTCCTGCGTTGGAAATGCTCAAACATTCCGGTACACAACAAGTTTTGCGTCCCATTTTCCACGGAATGGGCAAAGTCGGACCGAGTCAAACGTTTCAATATCTACTTTTGATGTTTAGCATCAAAAGTTTAGCTGTCAAAACAAATGCAAATTAAAACACACACACCGACGATGGTGCACATGAGTTCACACATACATATTCGTTCCTAATGTTTCTGAAACACGTTGAGGGCGCTTCGAACACATCGACTAAAACAGAGAGGGAGCTGTGCGTCTTGTTATTGGCAGTCTTCGTCAGTGTGGAAAAACATTGTTTACTTTTAGCAACACACTTGAAAAATCGATAAAAAAGAGATCGCAGCAAAGCTTGCTTTGAAAATGACGTGTTTTGCTTTTGATGCGTCGTTTTCGCGGAAATAAAATAAACAAATATACTTTATTCAATTAATATAAATGTTAAAATTATTGCTTTTCTTAGTTTTTTGCGTAGGACGTTGTGAATAACATCCCACTCATACTATGGTATGGTCGTGTTTCTTGAGAAGGATTGAGCATCGGTGGTTTTTTACCATTTTTTGTGTTTTATTGCCCCATTCCCGCTTCCGGACGAGCTTTCCAGCATCAGAAAAGGCACATTGGTGAGGTCGTTTTATGTTATCAAAAATATACCTTAACTATATACGCGCCAGGATCAAGAATATCCATTTATGATTATGGAAGTATGAAAACTCTTCAAATACCTATCCATTTTAAGGCTCCACCAAACTGCAGCGTTTTCGCTGCTGACCGCGGCAGCGAAATCGCAGCGGAAAAATCGCCGCGGTGAGATTACATGGCGGCTTATGGGAGCGCACAAACCAACGCGATTAAAAACGCATCGCGTCGGTTTGTGCACTCCCATAAGCCGCCATGATATCTCACCGCGGCGATTTTTCCGCCGCGAATTCGCTGCCGCGGCGGCAAAAAAACCGCTGCAGTTTGGTGGAGCCTTCTATATGAGAAGATTTTCATGCTAGAATGACTGTGTATGAAGATGACCTCAGAATGTATGAACAGGCATTCTTGAAATGGGTCTTTGGATTTTTAATACAGCTGTCACCTTCAATCTCCAGGGCTAAAAATGTTTGCACATAGTGATCACATATAAATTACTGAAATGCCGACAAGTTTCTTCCATAAATGCACTGCCGGTTAATGCGAGATTGGTCAACACGCAAAAAAAAAAAAACACACACACACTTGAAAAATCGAAAAAGAAATGAAAATGTTTAACGATGGGTCGGATCAGCTTATCACCTCGCAAATTGATTCTGCACAACTGGTTTTCTGACAAATGATCGTTTCGAGAATTGGCATGAAGCGTAAAGCGCACTCAATCTGCAGTGTTCAAGATTTTAAACAAGTTCGGAGAAACGTGTTCTCGGTAGTCGGACCAGAAAAAGGAGCTGGCAGTGGTACGCCTTTTGAGATCGCATAATCCGTGCTCCATTTCGTTTGGTTCCGTTCTAGCAGAAATAGCTGTTCACTCATAGTGTCTCATAAGGTTTTTCTTCTCATTTCTAGTTACTTTTTTTTGTATTTGAAAAAAAAGAAGTCCATAGTAATAAACTCAGAATTAGTACAGCATAATGCTGTAGTTTATTCACTCAAAGTTTAAATAAAATCTGATCAATGTAAATATTACAATATTAACTATTACAACAAATGAATATTTTGGAAAACAAAGCCGAGAACATTGCTATGCTATATTCAAATGCATGCATGCTTAATTTTTTGATACAATTTCTGATATTTTAACTACGATCTAAATTTTAATAACCTCTGTCATAAAGACAGCGCATCTGAATATCAAAACTTGAAACAATTTGGTTGTTTCCATTTGGTCGAGATGTTGTAGGGGCAGAGGTAGCAGGTGGCAGAGATGGCAAGGGGCGAGGATTTACCAAATGGTTTGGCCGCCTGTGTGGAAACTGAAAATTCAATTTAATCTGATAATCGGATCGAGCAATGGAATTTTTGTTTTAAACAATTAAAAACATTGCTTTAGTAAAAATTGTTCATTCAATATCATTTGAACATAACAGTGAATATAACACTTTCTATGTACCAGTTAGGACAATGCATTATTAGACAAAGTTGTGGAATTTGTCAAGAGCTACACGTTTTTCATACACTTTATTCATATATTCAGCTGTTGAACCAAGTTATCGGTAAATTTATCCACTTTCACAAAATGACTTTTTACAGCACTGGGCTTCTCTACTTTCTCCTTTCTCCTGTTCTCTTTCCTATCCCAGACCGACGAGCTATACCATATAGCACATGCACAGGCACAAAGTCAGCTCTTCAAAAACAGGAACATCGTGACAACTACCTGGAGTTCCTGTGGATAAGTTGAAACGCTCAAAGCGTTTTCAGACCCTTGAGAGGTGGTAAGCACTAAATAAAGATCCCCAACCTAATGACCCCGCTTTAAATAATCATTAAAGAACATATAACGGTGAAAGGGAGGGGCCATCAGGGCACCCAAGTTAAACTAGTTGGATAGGGAGCATGGGACTGCCTACACCCTATTGCAACATTCGTGAACTTGCTTTTGGAATGTGATTCATCTCCCTACATTCACTGGTTTTACGTAAGTGCCTCTGTTTACGGGCCCGCCCAAACTTTTTTGGTCCTTCATATACGAGCTTGAACAACAATAGAATCCTGATCTAATCGTTTTACAGAGTATTCCACTACTATGGAAAGATACATTGACCCAGTATAGGATAGTATTACTTAATTATCATCAATTGATAAAAAATATTCTCAAATTTGTCTCAACATTTTGTTGAACTTGCAATCTTATTACTGTATGTAAGGAGTGATTCAAATATTGAGCATGAGCATAAGCATGAGTGACTGCCCGAGGTTGCTACTCCGTTATTACACAGAGAACCAAAGATGCCCTAGTAGCACACTTGTTGCCATTCGTTGAGATGACGTAAATATGACTTGCTATGTCATAATCAAGTTACTACAACTAATTATGAGCGTAGTGTGCTAACTGGGTTGTGCTTGGGACTAACATACATCCTCAATGTGTAAAAACTGGTGATCCCATACTAAGGTAATACAGGCCCGAATACACGTCAAGTAGCAAATGGGTAGGAATATGTTGAATGTTTAAGACTACACGGGAGCTGTAATTGTTCAATTTTAAAATATGTAATGGGTACTTAGCTGTATTCTATTCGGTAACCTAATATTCATACGATATTCATTGGGGTTTGTTGCAACGAGCAAGTATCCGACGCCGCCGCTCTAGGCAACCTTTTCCTTCCTTCTTTTCAAAATTCCGGCTTTTCAAAATTCTTCTTTTTTTTCCATTATCCACATACAAAAACTGACACTACTACAGGTTCACGCTTACCAGCACTGTTCACTTCAACCGCTTGAAGAAATACGAACGTTTTGGGGGTAGCCATCATTGTCCTGGAAGATTACTTTCCGCAACCGGCACATTCTTGCACACTCTTTGCTCACTTTTTAGCGGCACCTATTCGGATCGAAAAACATGAACATATACAGAAAAAAAAAATTACTTTCAACAAGCGCATAAAATTTCCCCTCGTTTAATTCTAAGCTAAAGGAGGCGTTTGCAATCTTTCATGCACCATACAACAATATTTGCAATCTTTCATACAACAGGCTAGATTCAGGCGTTATGCGGGTAAAATTTACATGAAATATCTCATTATTTTTTTGCCAAATCTAGTATTCCCATTACGTGCAAAAGATAACGCAGAAAATTCAGTGTATCTTTTTATCTGTGTTCTATTCACCACCGAGTTTTTCGACGGATCAGAACGTGTTTAGCACTCGGCCGGACGGATTTCATGCGAAATTTGGACACTTTTTCCCAAAACGCGCGAGATCGACCTTTTCTTCTCGACGCTACTTTTTCACTTCTTCCAAGAGCACACTGGACACAAAGGACAACCGAAAACTGACACTAAAACACTGCATAATGTATTCTTCTCAATGTAAGCCTAGAAATTTTAATGATTCCAAAACTTGAAGGGAAAAATGGGAAAATCGGACACTGAAAATTCGGCACGTCTAAGTGATTCAAATATTAACTTCAAAGTGTGTTTCTAAAATAACGTCAGCTAGTTTTTGTTTTTTGACCCTCTCCCCTTTGTCTCGCGTTTTCTTAAGCCTACACACTTAGATTTTTTTTTACAGAAATCTGTAAAGTTTTACCGAATTCTCAACAACTGAACGTTCGGTAATCCGATTTTACGGATTTCGGTGAAACTTTACAGATATCTGTAAAAAATTTACCGGATTTCGGTAAAATTTGACCCAAATCCGTAAAATCGGATTACCGAACGTTCAGCTGTTGAGAATTCGGTAAAACTTTACAGATTTCTGTAAAATAATTTGAGTGTGTATTAAAGATACAGGCAAACACACCAACCTCCTCCCCCATCCTGTGAAAAGAAGACGTAGATTTTGAACTGTGCCTGAAACATTTAACATGTTGTTTTTAATAAATTATATATGTTATTCATCGCCACTTTTACCATATGGAATTTTAAAGCCAATAGCAGTTTGTTTGAGTGAAACATTTCAATCAATACAACACCCTAGTAACAATTTCAGTTATATTCCAGCCGTATAGCACTCCTCCCGGCTTTGTTGATGAAACTACATTCAAAACTGTTTTGTCCACCAACTCTATGCATCATTAAAGCCGAAATGTGTACAAAGTGGCCCACTCGACTAGACAGTTGTGAAAACAACTCAATAAAACCTTCCCAAGACCATAAAGATTTTGAAAATGTTATAGTGAAAGATGTTATGACCACTTGAGAACCATCATAAAACCATTTGGCCGCCAACCAGTATAGGGCCGAATGGCCACAGCTGTCAAACTTCACGGCGATATCGTGGTTGGTTTTTGTTTTTCTGCTTTGTTCGATTCTCTGCTCTTCTGATTCATTCAACAGTAAATAATGGCTAAGAAAAAAGCTCAAGTGTTGTGGGAAATTGAGTTTTATCATATGCGCATTTAATTTTATGGTGAATATTCGCACGATAAGAGCTGAAAATTAATGCGCCTCTGAAATTATGCGAGTTTACAACAACAAAAACAAAATTGAAAGAAATATAGTCGATAAATTAATAAAGAAACTTCTGAAAATTGATGGAATTCAAGAAGGTTATCTAAACGAATACCGAAGTTTGTCTCAGATCTACAGTTCAATTGTATTTCATTTAAAATTTGGTGTATTTATTTTTCCCCATTTCAATTCTTTCATATATTTCAAGATGGCGATTGCAAGAAATCACAGTTTTGGCAAAAAGCCAATTTATCATAGCAATGGCTACTATAGAACTATCTGGTCGCATTTACTGGAGGCAAAATGGTTTTAAAATGCTTTTTCAACTGACCATAATGAGATAATATGAATGAGTCCTAAAACGGCATTTCAAAACAGCATTTTATGAGTTTATAAAGTCAAAATAAAACTTTTGATGGGAGTTAAAGGAATTTTAGAAGTCAAGGTTTTAAGATCGTTGTAAAGAAGCTGTGTAGGTTTTTATAAAGCTGACTAAAATTTGAATCCTATTGGCATCTTTTGCTGCCATAATAGAACCGAATTGATTTCTAGTGGCTTTCATAAAATTTTAGTAAAACTTAATAAAGCTGGATGGTTTTGGCAATGTTACTTGGGCAGTATTTTGAATGTGTCCATATTATCACGGATACAATCCTTATTTTTTTTGCATTCGATCGGATTTCCTTATTTACGTCC
>JASCZW010016704.1:0-18284 GCA_034211315.2 Aedes japonicus | reverse complement strand
AACATATCCATCTTGAGTAAACTTGTCCT
The DNA here is from genome assembly GCA_034211315.2 of Aedes japonicus. Classification (NCBI taxonomy): domain Eukaryota; kingdom Metazoa; phylum Arthropoda; class Insecta; order Diptera; family Culicidae; genus Aedes; species Aedes japonicus. Next base: position 18,255 of record JASCZW010016704.1, on the reverse strand, counting down.
TTTGGCCAAGATCTTTCTAGAGGTGGTCACTCAAGTTCTAAATTCATTCACTACACGGCGCTAATGTGCATATAATCTTCAAGATTTTGATTGCTATATCTCGAGAGCCTTACTAGTTAATACGATGTTTTCTTCAGCAAACTCGTACTAGTGGCCAAATCCTACCGTGCGGTTGTCCTTTGTGTACGAAAATCACTCACTGTGTGGCGCTAGTGTGCATATGAGCCTGCATGTTTATTATGCTATATCTCGAGAGCCTTAATAATTAGGACACTGTTTTCTTGAGCCAAGCCCTTCCACTATTTGTGTTAATTGCCAAGCCCTTCCAAATAGTATGCCATTTTTTTCAGAATTCTCTCACTACGTGGCGCTCGTGTGCATATGGGCTTTTAGTTTTGTTATGCTATGTCTAGAGCGTCCTATCAGTTAGGACATTGCTTTTTTTAACAAACTTGAGCTAGTGACCAAACCCTTCCGGGAGGTAGTCACATAAGTTCGTAATTCATTTACTATGATGCGGTAGTGCGCACATGAGCCTCCAATTAATGTATGCTTTATATAGAGGCCTTTACTGGTCAGAGCTTTACTTTCTTTAGCTAACTTTTGCTGGCGGCTCAATTTTTCCATGTGATAGTCTTATAGATAGTTTCAAGTTAGGAATTCACTCACTACGTGACGTTAGTGTGAATTTCAGTTTCTAGGTTGTTTATGCTTTATTTCAGGTTGGTCAATCAGACAATGCTGGGGTGATCTCAGTTGTATACATTCTCTTCAGCCCATCTCGCTATCTGCGAACGGTCCGCAGGTCGCTTTGTACTTGATCGATCCACCTTGCTCGTTGCGCACCTCTTCTTCTTGTGCCTGTCGATAATCATTTTAACAGGGCTAAGGGAACGTCCATTAATTACGTCACGCAAATATTGACTTTTTTAACCCCCCCTCCTCCCCTTGTCACGTTTTTTGTATGGACCTCTAATTTTTTTTGTATGGATCGTCACTCTTTCTCAAACCCCCCTCCCTCCTTACTGCGTGACATAGTTAATGGACCTTTCCTAACGTCCAACATTATTACGACATCCCCAGCTCACCATAGTCGGCCGATTTCAGTGCTGTGAACAACGGGAGATTCTCCCAGCAACTTATGCATTCCCTAGTAGCACACTTGTTGCTATTCAGTTGAGATAACATAAATATGACTTGCTAAGTCATAATCAAGTTACAACAACTAAATAAGATTGTAGTGTGCTGCTTGGGTTTCGTAGTCCGTCTTCTATTTGCACTCCACCGTAGTCCGTACGCAACAGTTTCCGTTCCAAGACACCGCCTCAATTTCATCACATATTTCATGCATCAGGCCTCACAGGTGTAGCAAGAGCCATGGGTCAGTTCACCGGTTAATAGTCAAAATATACTAGTTGCCTATATACTGTGAAAATTTGACAGCTCCATCAGTTTGTTTCCGGCAGCTATGGCGACAACAGTGAAACAACTTCGATCTAGGTTTTTTTCGTACCGGCTTAACTTTACTTTCAAGTAACTATGAATGAGTACAGTGATGCTTTGGAATAAGGGATAATATGTTTAATCCGATGTTATCTCGGGAGTCACACCAATTAGAACATATCACTCTTCAGTGAACTTGTCCTAGTGGTAAAGTTCTTTCTAGAGGTGGTCACATAAGTTCAGAAGTTACTATGCATATGAGCTATGCATATGAGCTTCCAGTTTGTTATGCTGTAACTCCAAGGTGCCAGATGGGTTCATAAAAAAAATTGTTGGTTAAACTAGGCAAAATTTCTATGCGTGTATTTGTTTTTGGCAGGGTAATAAAACATCAATAAAAATGGAAAAAAAAAGCAATAAAAATATGTGTAATTTTCACTAAATTTTTAAACACTGTGCCAACAAAAAAATAACAATTCGCACTAGAAAAACTTAAAAAAGCAATAAAAAATTGATAACTCACTTTCAATAATTAAAAAATTACCGGTAAAACTTACAAAAAAAGCAATGGAAATTAGTATAAACGCAATAATAAGATATTTAACCGTCATAATAATAAGTTCTAGCGGTAAACATGTGACAAAAGTCTTCAAACACTTCAACTCTTCCCACAAAATCGCAATAAAGAATCAAAACATTAGAAAAAAATTAAAAGATTTTTTTTTGGTTTCAATTGGAAAGATTTGAAAAATTTGAAGACTTTTGTCACACGTTTACCGCTAGAACTTATTATTATGACGGAAAACTATCAGCCTATTATTGCGTTTATACTAATTTCCATTGCTTTTTTTGAAAGTTTTACCGGTCACTTTTGAATTATTGCAAGTGAATAATCAATTTTTTATTGCTATTTTGAGTTTTTCAAGTGCGAATTGTTATTTTTTCGTTGGCTCCGTGTTTAATAATTTAGTGGCAATTTTGTGAATTTTCAATGCTAAATATTCATTAATTAGTGCCAGTATATATTTTAGTCATTTGTTTTTCTATCTCGCTACAGATCGTTTTTGTTGTGTTGGTTATTATTCGTAACGGCGTTCATTTTCATTCTCTCCAAAGCGGGTGTCTACACGTAACACAGTGGTCAATACGGCAGTTACAGGGTGCGGCAGAACATAATGCGAAAATGTTCAAACTTGAGTATTGGGTTAATTCGTGTAGCTAGTGACTAGTTTCTGTCGAAAGTGTATTTGTTCATGTTTACTTTCAAGTTCTGCATCCAAACATCCTATTTGTTTGATTGCAAATTCGTCAAAATGTTCGCGAAAGAAGTGATCACCAGTTTGTTGCTCGCCCAGAAGAAGCCGAAAGAGATTTCCAAGGTGGTAAGGTGCCATTTGGCAACAGTTTACCGCATAAAAAAGTCCCTTCAGGATGGTCCTAAGCAGCGGAAGTCGGGAAGCGGACGTCCACGCTTTGCACGCACGCCGAACATGATCGAATCGATCCATGCAAAAATTTCTCGCAACCCGGTGCGTTCCATAAGAAAACTTGCAAAGTAAGCCAATATTTCGGAGAAATCTATGCGGAGAATCATCAAAGAATGCACCCGCATGCATCTTCCAGAGCCAGAGTGAAACGCCAATGGATTATAGACCGGGTCAAGGAACTACGAGTGACTCGTTCCAAGAGATCGCTCTCCTTGTTGAAGAAGTAAAAAATGATAATCCTGTTCTCCGAAGAAAAGCTTTTCAGCATCGATGCTGTGGCCAACAGCCGCACGGATCAGTTCATTTCACCGCAGAAAATGGAGAACGTTCCGGAAAAAGTGGAATTCAAATTTCAAACCAAACATCCGGCTGTCGTCATGGTGTTTGGCTTGGTGGCGTCCAACGGTTTGAAAATGCCGCCCGTTTTCAGTGATGCTGGAGTTAAAATCAATACCGAAGTGTATATCGGTATTTTAAAGGACCAAGTGTTTCCCTGTGTGAAGGCCAACTTCTTCAAAGACCAACACGTTGTCCTACAGCTGGATGGAGCGCCGTGTCACACGTCCAATCGAACCCTACAATGTGGCATCCTAGCAGTCCAGATGTTAATCCGTTGGATTATTCGATTTGGGTATATGTTGAAACACGAGCCTGTATAAGTATTTTCACTTGAAAGGTCAATTAATTTAACAACAAAAACAGTAATCGATTAGCTTCAGTGTATTTTTTGCATAAACAGAAAACAACGCCTAACTAAAGAACCATCCTGCAACACTTTCCTTAGTCGTTCTAGCCAATCAAGCAGTGATTATCTTTAATCCTCTCAACACATTAAAATCATTAAAACTTTTCCTGACTCTCGGTTTTCTTCTGCACTTTTTGTCACAGTCGGCAATACTGACCACAAGGTGTTTGCTCCCTGGTGACAGAAAAAAAAAGCATCGCCTACTTCCTTTCTTATGCCCGGGCGTACGAAGAGCAAAAAGAAAAAAAACATTGGGTAACGAGCGATTTCCCCACTCTTACATTCTATTTACCAAAGCCGCAGACCGGGTAACCGTGTTGGTGAAACGCAATTGAAAGAAGTGATTTTATTACGCCGACACCCCTTTCGTTTTCTAATGCTTGAATGTTTCTTTTTTTTTTCTCCCCAGTTTGTTTCTCACCCAAACGTTCAGCAACTGCTGGCCAGCATCTGGTACGAAGGTCTTCCGGGCTTCCGGCGGAAAAATATGGCCCTGCAGGCGCTGGAAATTGTGCGAATAGGTGAGCGGCCATTTGTTCCGACTGTTCTTGCTCTCGCCTAGCCGACGGAGGATGGGTGTAATATAATAAAAAGAAATTGCAATTTCCACCTCAATTAGGATCCGAGCTATGCTCCCCGTGAGACCGCTTTTATGCTGCTATTCTCTATGTCTGTCTTCCATTTCAGGTATGCTTTTTCCACTGTTTTCCATCTCATATATCATCGCGCCGCACTCCACCTTCGGACAGACAATGAGAAAACCCTTTATCAAGTTTATTTGCCACAGTGCATCGTATTTTACCTTTCTGTGTGAGTATGAGAAGCGAGGATTTACTTCTGTTTTTTTTGTGGAGTTTGATTGACGTGAATTTTTCTCAGTTCTACTGATGTTGGCTTCGCAGCGCATTGAAACGGTTATTGGAGGCGTGTGGGGAGCCGAGATGAGTAGCCACGACGAAGTGCCTACAAAGAGGGGAGCCAGTCCGACGCTGGTTGAGTGGCTGATTTTGGCCTGGGTTAGCGGTAAGTATCGGGAGTACGGGACAGGATTTTGATCGAAGAAACTGGATATCCTAATTACGATTTACCGAAGTGGAAATCCACACAAACCAAGACTGCGCGGAAACCAATTCGGCAACCGGAAGCCGAAGTTGAAACTGCGGGAATCTAATTAAAACTTTTCAGCAAACTATGATTTCAACGAATTTAACTTTTTCGTCACTCCCGTTGAATGCATTTTTTCCTTTTTTGCTTCCAACCTCTATTTTCACCGCTTTCTTGTTGGGATTCTGCTGACGTGGCTGCACCAGGACTGATATGGAGCGAGGTGAAGCAGCTGTGGGACGTCGGTTTGCAGGAGTACGTGAACGATATGTGGAATGTGATAGACTTCGTGACCAACTCGTTGTACGTCGCGACGGTGGCACTCAGGGTGGTGTCATATTTCGAGGTGAGTGGTAAATTTTGAAAAATTCGCAGACAGTAAAAAGAAAGAGAAATTCAACTAATTATTTGTATGATATTATGAACAATTTATCTTGGAATGCGATCATACTGCTAAACATGTTGTTCTCTATTTTAACATTCGATTACGTGCCATGATTCAACATGCAAGATATCTCGCGTAACCATAGAACAGGGCCGATCTTCGTTGATCGATTCACTTCATCAGCTGGGCTTATAGCGGCTATACAAATACATGTGGACTTGCTTGTGACGAATTTCAAGCCAACTTATCCTGTGGTTGGCTGCACCCTCTCAGAATTCAATGAAACTTTGTGGGTGTATAGACTATGTCTTTTCAAGCAACTTTGCATACCTTGTTTTTTTTCGAAATTTATGTAGACTACCATTTGAAAAGGGCTTAAGTTTTCTGATCGATTTTTTTTTAATCAACATAACTCAAAAAGAAAAAGACTAACTAAAATGTGAAGTATGGGTCACTTTTAGAAAATTGTCTTAACTCTTATGAAAAAAAAATGATAACAGTTAAGATCATCATCAGTTTTAATCTTATTAAAAAAATTAAAATCGATTCTTACACGCTAAAAAATAATAATTTAAAATAAAAAGTCAATTCGCAAAAAATGGCTTAAAATTGCACAAAAAAATTCCAATAAAAGCTATATAAAAGCTATATCAAGATGGGCACATTCAATCGAAAAAAGATGGGCACTTTTAAGAAAAAAATGTTTTTCTCACAACACATTTTTCATGTCAAAATAACTCAAAAAAGAAAAAGAAAATGGGTTGCATTTTGAAAATTGTCTTGGCTTTTATGAAAATTTATTCTATTTTTAGGGGCGATTCAAATATGGTTTCAAATATCTTTGGGGAGGGGGGTGGAGTGGGGGCGGGAGGAAGGTCAGGATTTGTTACAGAATGTGTAAAGGTCTGGGAAAAATTGTGTAAGAGGGGGCTGATAAATCTATAAGAATAGCGGAAGTCATATTTTAATCGTCTTCAAATGGATATCCATCAAGTCTTATCAAATAAGAAAATTCTTATTTGATTAGACATGATGCATATCCATTTAAAGACGATTTAAATATGATGTTATATCAATTAACGAAAAACTGTTTATGGCAATGAAAAATCATAAGTGTTTGCTTGATAAGGGGTTTATTTTATATATTTTTTATGTATACATCTTCACGTATTAGAGATTAACATAGTTTCATGTATTTAACTTATAAATCTTCACAAAGTGAATTTCGTTGGTTAAAAATTTGAATCAGAAAACCTTCTAGTTGAAATGTGAGAGATATATAATTTTGTTTAATGAAATCTAGCAATTTTGCTATCAACAACTGAATTGCTATTGAGTCATGGGTCAATACTTCAAATATTATGATAAAGCTTTTCTTTTCCAATGTAATGTCCTTCTTGTAATAAACTTCAAAGGTTTGGCAATAAAGAGGATCAACTACTTGATTAAATTGTATTTTCACAAATGTTTAAAAAAATAATAATTTAAAAATAAGCCCTTTCCAAGTCGAGCACTCGACACTGAAGAAGTCTGTAAGTAGCAGACGAAATAGGCCTATCTGTCAAAAGATAAGCTCATAGTGGAATTAAATGGAATTTGCTCGCGATTACTAGCGAAAATTTAAAAAAGTGTTTCAAGGTTTAATTTTTTATTTTTAAAAAGTGATCAAATGAAGTGTTAAATTTAAAATTCTCCTAGTTTCCCAATCACAATCGTTCTACTAATACACTCAAAAAAGTTTTTTTTTTAAAATAGTGTTTAAAAAAAAGTGAAAGTAGCCTTAATTTTTCTAACATTCAAGGACCCTGGAAAATCCAAAGTGTCATTATAATTAAATTTAATTCGCTTCTGTGAGGTTTAAGGACAAATTATAATACGAGTTGTGAGTACACGGTGAAAATTGGGCATGAAAAAATTGTTGTGAGAAAAACTTTTTTTACTTTAAAATGCCCATCTTGCAATGTATGGCGAATTTTTTTTGCAAATTGACTTTAAATTAAAAAAAAATTTTTTAGCGTGTAAGAAACGATTTCATAATTTTTACAATAGTTCTCATCAAAGTCAAGACAATTTTCTAAAAGTGACGCATACATAACTTTTATGTAAGTCTTTTCCTTTTTGCTGATAAAAAAAATCGATCAAAAAACTTAAGCCCTTTTAAAATGGCAGTCTAGATAAATTTTGAAAAAACAAAGTATGCAAAGTTGCTTGAAAAGACATAGTCTACCTACCCACAAAGTTTCATTGGATTCTGAGAGGATGCTGCCAATCACGAAGACGAGTTGGCGTGAAATTCGCTTTGTAGATAATGTGACGTGAAAACGTTCTTAGCTTGAACATTTAATAACTGATTATCTTACTGATCTTTTTTTTTCTATTCTAAGCTGGCTTTTCTTCCTTTGCTAGTTTGCTACGGTGATACTGACATCATTTTATGCTGTTTATGTTTTAAGAAGTCTATCTTGAATCAAGAAGAATCACTCTAAATACTTTTAGAACATTGTTCAAGGCATCATTTGATCCATCTTCTTCTTCTTCATTAGCATTTCAAGCTTATTGCTTGCTCTCAACTTAGTGTTCTAGATGCACTTCCACAGTTATAAATTGAGAGCTTTCAATGCCAGGTACCATTTCTGCGTTAGTATGATTGTGTATGATTCCTTAACGAAAAATTCCTAGACCAGACCGGGAATCGAACCCAGCCACCTCCAGCATGGGGTTGCTTTGTAGCTGCGCCTTTACTGACTGACCTAAGGGAGGACTCATATCATTTGACCCATATAATACCATAATTCAAGGTCTAGGATAGTTTGGGAAAGCATTAAATATCTCATTCAAGCCATTCGATGAGGTGCATATTGTCCGGAATCTCTCATCAACTTCACGAACTCATAAAAAATTTTAAAACATTAACTAGAAATGCGAAGAAAAATTCACATTTTCCATTTTATTCCAACTACTTTTCTTGCTTATCTCGACAGATACGCGTTTTACAATGTACAATGTACAATTCACAATACTACAATGTGCAGACTCGTTCAGTGTCGTGTACTAAGAATTCGCCTTTAAAACCTTATTCAAGACTTGTTTGAATCTGTAGATTTTCAAGACTTGGGCTCCATCATACTTTGAAGGGTTCTAAACACACCCACGAACCAATTCAATGATGTACATGATGCCAGTAGACTCTAACAGACTTCTTGAACTCAAGAAAATGTTAAGAATATTGCTCGTGACTCAATCAAAGCAGAAGATCTTTATGATCTTATCTTCAGAGTACCTTGGTGAGCATTTAATATCTTATTGAAAAGATTAGATTAACAACATGTTATCAAGAGGCTCTCTTGAATTTTACAAGCTCACTAAAACTTTTAGGACATTCTTCAAGGCTTCATTAGGCCGGTACATCCTTAAGATCTGAACTCCTCAATTTTTTGGAGAGCCTTATATGTTCTATTAAATCGATTTGATGATGAGCAAGTTGTCAGGAGGCTCTCGTGAGCTTCCTGAACTCAAAGAAACTTTGAAGATATTGCGCGTGACTTAAATTGAGCATGTAAAGCTTTAATATTTTATCTTCAGAATACTTGAGACAGAATGAAATAACTCATTGATACGACACAATGATGGGCATGTTGTCAGAAGGCTGTCTTGAACTTCACCTACTCCTAAAAACTTTCAGGACATTATTCATGACTTTGGTGAGTTTGCAGGTCGGTAAGATCAGAACTCCAGAATACTTTGGAGATCTACAAATATCGTATCGACATCATGTCATGCTGTCAAAAGTTTACTTTGAATTTCTTGAACATGTACATTCTGAATAATAATTAATAATATACTTACTTATTTACCTACTCAAAGCTTGCTTCAGATAGAATTAGAACAAAAACAATAAGTATGGGAAGTATAAATCGCTATCGCAACATTTCTCCGCGAATGAGGTTAAATCTAACCATCCAAATCTGTGAGTTCGTTCTTTTCCGTTCTATTTGTTTTATGTTTCGCATTTTCCATGTTAAATTATCGAGACCTAAAATGAAATAAATTTATTATAATAATAAGAGACAAAAAACTTACCGAATACTCCCGGGTTAATGCCATCCGTCGTTTTGTGTGGAGTGGCGTCGCGTGTTAGAGCTCGGTTTATGCCGGGATCCCGTTCGTTCGTTCGTTTGATTTTTTCCGGTTATGTTTATCTTGTTCGGCGTACGTTCATTCCTTGTCCGTGCTTAAATTAATATTTTATTTTGCCATGAATTGTTCTTCCGGATGGAATTTTCCCACGATGGAAGCTGAAAAAAAGAAAGAAGGATAATCAATATTTGTACATATAATTAAATAATATCTAATACTCCCCCAGTTTCGTCACAGTCCGGAAAAACGTTTTTTTTCAACCGCCGGTCCACTCGGTTTCAGGGTTCACTACACTTTGATAGGAAATAATAAGTTGATGTTTTTTTCATTCTCCCTCTCTGTTCCACCGGTCGTACGTCACGATGACAGTGCGATGTTTTTTGGGTGAGCAAGTGTCAAATAGCTTGCATGCAAGTTGCTTGCGATCAGTTACTCGTTGGATGCGAAATAGGGTAGGGGAACATAATGTGTCCTAGGCAAATTCAGTGTATCTCGAATTGATACAATTCGCATTGTTGAGTAGAAAAATCTGTGTAGTTATATATTTAGGAGAGTCAGGAGCTAAGTCAGGTATGATGTTCTGATAAATCTTAAGGATCCAGGCACAATCCGTCGTAGTTACAAAGGTGTCAAACAAGTTTTGATAATGTGATTGTCGGCAATTGTGTAGGATCGCGCTACGCGAGTAGAAAAGGTCTGGTTTTAAGTAGTGAGGGTTGCGATAATGTTGAACGTTGTTCGATAACGCGATCATCGGTAGTTATGTAGGTGTGATAAGTTCCGTTTTTAATTCGTTTTTGTTTTTGTTTTTGTTTATTTTGAGGGCCATGAGTATGAAAAAATAATATTGTTTCAACTGTGGAAGGTTTCCAAATCATTGTGTAGAAAGTTTATATAATGTTATGAAAATTTGATCAGATTCTCTGATCAAATTTTCATAAAACTGGGTGGTGTGATGTAACGCGGTGCGTTTATTTGGACCAATTTTGTATAAATGTAAATATGTAAATACTAGATTTGTAGGTCAAGGTAATGTAAATAGTAGATTATGTGTTTCAAATTAGATTTTCGTTTCCAATTGGATTCTTGTTTTGAGTCGTGTTATTCATTGTACATTTGTAGGGTTTCTTATTGCATGATAGGTGGAAGCTTTTTTATAGCACGCTAGGATGAAAGTTTGTTTTTATGGGAGGCTACATATGCGAAAGAGACGGATATCAAATGAACACCTGAATACAATACAATGGCTAAGCCGAACATCATTTCTCGCGTCCGATTCAATTTCTTTGATTCCGTGGTTTCTTGGGCAATGGAGGTTTTAATCCCGGCCATTACGCTAGCGAATCGGCTGGAAAACAGTTGTGTTTGACGTGGTTTTAAGTGTTTTAAGTGTTTAGTCAAAGGTGACTTGTTAAATAATGGCATGAGCCAGTTCATAGATGTAACTTTTTTTTGTATATTCAGTTTTTAGAGTGCTTTTGTGTAGCATATGCGTTGCAAATAACTGGTAAAATCGATTAAAAATTGTGAATACGTACAAAAAGGTAATGTTACTAAATGTTTAATTTCGGGTGTTTCTTGATTTTAATTTTGGTCATTTCGCGTTGGACAGCTCGTTCGACGGGCTTTTTGTGTTGTACGGGCTGGTTTAATATTCCTCGTTCGGCGATCGTGGATGCTGAAGAATTTGATTTGAGCGATTTGGTGAACGTCGTCTGCAAGAACGCCAGACTCGTGCGCCCTGCAAAGGCCCGCCTGATCAGGTAGCTAAACGGAGGAGAGTGAAGTTCGCTCGGAAAACTAGCGAAGTTATTCCGACGGTCGCCAATAATCCGTCGTGTTTCCACCCTACGTTACAATCCTTGTGGAACCGATAGCGAGAGCGCGGTTTCAGTGATCCGTTGTCAAGTGTCGGACACTGAACCGGACCTTACCCAAAATATATAGTAGTCTTCCTTAACCCCGCTCGGTCATAGCGGAAAGGTACGCGAAGCCGGGTCGCTTGGGAAAGGGGACTCCTATATTGAAGGAGACGGTCAATTCCGGACGTTCTCGACAAAATATAAATCGGAAGCCTTCCGTCCAGCCGCCACTCTCTCCGCAACTCTAGTTTCGGCCATATTGCGCACGGGCCTAGGTACGCCGCGACACGCCATTTGTGTGGTCAGCCGTCGCCATTTCGGAACCGTCGCCATTTTGGAACTGTCGCCATTTCAGAACCGTCGCCATTCCTGAACCGCCACCACCGCTTCAAATTATCGTCGCTTCGTTCCGTCATCAGCATTGCTTCGTTTGTCACCGTCATCACCGTCATCAGAAAAAACCTGCGCAGGTATGTCCGTACAAAGTTTTCATGGCCATGATTAGTTAGATAATTTGTAGCTTTAGAGCAAGTTCTGTCCAACACGAGTGAAGCTGGAAAATAGATGTTAAATAGATTGAGATTGGAGTTTGTTGTTTAGTTTCCGTTTTTTATTCACGTTTCGTCCTTTAGCTGGCTCATTCGTCATTTTCAATATTGCGTTCGTCTATTCAAATCAAGCACATTCGTTTGAAAACAGGTTCGTTGGTTTGTTCTGGCTTTAAAGTCTAAAGAGACTACGGGAATTATATAACTTGAATGGATTGGTGGGTTTTTCGTTAATTTTATCGGCAAAAGGTGTTCATTTGAGGTTTCAGCAGCATATGTGCGTTTGAAGTAGGGTTTTCCTAAAGTACCGTTCGGGTGGTTCCTCTGAGAAACCAGTTTCAAAAATTAGTCGGGCATATTCAACACGACCGGTGGTCTCCCTTAATGGGAGTGGCGCTTAAGCCATCGCGTTTTACTGTGATTCAGCACCCTTCCCCCGCACGGTTACATTGGTAAATTTTGAAAAATTCGCAGACAGTAAAAAGAAAGAGAAATTCAACTAATTATTTGTATGATATTATGAACAATTTATCTTGGAATGCGATCATACTGCTAAACATGTTGTTCTCTATTTTAACATTCGATTACGTGCCATGATTCAACATGCAAGATATCTCGCGTAACCATAGAACAGGGCCGATCTTCGTTGATCGATTCACTTCATCAGCTGGGCTTATAGCGGCTATACAAATACATGTGGACTTGCTTGTGACGAATTTCAAGCCAACTTATCCTGTGGTTGGCTGCACCCTCTCAGAATTCAATGAAACTTTGTGGGTGTATAGACTATGTCTTTTCAAGCAACTTTGCATACCTTGTTTTTTTTTCAAAATTTATGTAGACTACCATTTGAAAAGGGCTTAAGTTTTCTGATCGATTTTTTTTTAAATCAACATAACTCAAAAAGAAAAAGACTAACTAAAATGTGAAGTATGGGTCACTTTTAGAAAATTGTCTTAACTCTTATGAAAAAAAAAAATGATAACAGTTAAGATCATCATCAGTTTTAATCTTATTAAAAAAATTAAAATCGATTCTTACACGCTAAAAAATAATAATTTTAAATAAAAAGTCAATTCGCAAAAAATGGCTTAAAATTGCACAAAAAAAAATTCCAATAAAAGCTATACAAAAGCTATATCAAGATGGGCACATTCAATCGAAAAAAGATGGACACTTTTAAGAAAAAAAAGTTTTTCTCACAACACATTTTTCATGTCAAAATAACTCAAAAAAGAAGAAGAAAATGGGTTGCATATTGAAAATTGTCTTGGCTTTTATGAAAATTTATTCTATTTTTAGGGGCGATTCAAATATGGTTTCAAATATCTTTGGGTAGGGGGGAGAAGAGGGGGCAGAAGGAAGGTCAAGATTTGTTACAGAATGTGTAAAGGTATGGGAAAAATTGTGTAAGAGGGGGGCTGATAAATCTATAAGAATAGCGGAAGTCAAATTTTAATCGTCTTCAAATGGATATCCATCAAGTCTTATCAAATAAGAAAATTCTTATTTGATTAGACATGATGCATATCCATTTAAAGACGATTTAAATATGATGTTATATCAATTAACGAAAAACTGTTTATGGCAATGAAAAATCATAAGTGTTTGCTTGATAAGGGGTTTATTTTATATATTTTTTATGTATACATCTTCACGTATTAGAGATTAACATAGTTTCATGTATTTAACTTATAAATCTTCACAAAGTGAATTTCGTTGGTTAAAAATTTGAATCAGAAAACCTTCTAGTTGAAATGTGAGAGATATATAATTTTGTTTAATGAAATCTAGCAATTTTGCTATCAACAACTGAACTGCTGTTGAGTCATGGGTCAATACTTCAAATATTATGATAAAGCTTTTGTTTTCCAATGTAATGTCCTTCTTGTAATAAACTTCAAAGGTTTGGCAATAAAGAGGATCAACTACTTGATTAAATTGTATTTTCACAAATGTTTAAAGAAATAATAATTTAAAAATAAGCCCTTTCCAAGTCGAGCACTCGACACTGAAGAAGTCTGTAAGTAGCAGACGAAATAGACCTATCTGTCAAAAGATAAGCTCATAGTGGAATTAAATGGAATTTGCTCGCGATTACTAGCGAAAATTTAAAAAAGTGTTTCAAGGTTTAATTTTTTATTTTTAAAAAGTGATCAAATGAAGTGTTAAATTTTAAATTCTCCTAGTTTCCCAATCACAATCGTTCTACTAATACGCTCAAAAAAGTTTTTTTTTTAAAATAGTGTTTAAAAAAAAGTGAAAGTAGCCTTAATTTTTCTAACATTCAAGGACCCTGGAAAATCCAAAGTGTCATTATAATTAAATTTAATTCGCTTCTGTGAGGTTTAAGGACAAATTATAATACGAGTTGTGAGTACACGGTGAAAATTGGGCATGAAAAAATTGTTGTGAGAAAAACTTTTTTTACTTTAAAATGCCCATCTTGCAATGTATGGCGAATTTTTTTTGCAAATTGACTTTAAATTAAAAAAAAATTTTTTAGCGTGTAAGAAACGATTTCATAATTTTTACAATAGTTCTCATCAAAGTCAAGACAATTTTCTAAAAGTGACGCATACATAACTTTTATGTAAGTCTTTTCCTTTTGCTGATAAAAAAATCGATCAAAAAACTTAAGCCCTTTTAAAATGGCAGTCTAGATAAATTTTGAAAAACAAAGTATGCAAAGTTGCTTGAAAAGACATAGTCTACCTACCCACAAAGTTTCATTGGATTCTGAGAGGATGCTGCAAATCACGAAGACGAGTTGGCGTGAAATTCGCTTTGTAGATAATGTGACGTGAAAACGTTCTTAGCTTGAACATTTAATAACTGATTATCTTACTGATCTTTTTTTTTCTATTCTAAGCTGGCTTTTCTTCCTTTGCTAGTTTGCTACGGTGATACTGACATCATTTTATGCTGTTTATGTTTTAAGAAGTCTATCTTGAATCAAGAAGAATCACTCTAAATACTTTTAGAACATTGTTCAAGGCATCATTTGATCCATCTTCTTCTTCTTCATTAACATTTCAAGCTTATTGCTTGCTCTCAACTTAGTGTTCTAGATGCACTTCCACAGTTATAAATTGAGAGCTTTCAATGCCAGGTACCATTTCTGCGTTAGTATGATTGTGTATGATTCCTTAACGAAAAATTCCTAGACCAGACCGGGAATCGAACCCAGCCACCTCCAGCATGGGGTTGCTTTGTAGCTGCGCCTTTACTGACTGACCTAAGGGAGGACTCATATCATTTGACCCATATAATACCATAATTCAAGGTCTAGGATAGTTTGGGAAAGCATTAAATATCTTATTCAAGCCATTCGATGAGGTGCATATTGTCCGGAATCTCTCATCAACTTCACGAACTCATAAAAAATTTTAAAACATTAACTAGAAATGCGAAGAAAAATTCACATTTTCCATTTTATTCCAACTACTTTTCTTGCTTATCTCGACAGATACGCGTTTTACAATGTACAATGTACAATTCACAATACTACAATGTGCAGACTCGTTCAGTGTCGTGTACTAAGAATTCGCCTTTTAAAACCTTATTCAAGACTTGTTTGAATCTGTAGATTTTCAAGACTTGGGCTCCATCATACTTTGAAGGGTTCTAAACACACCCACGAACCAATTCAATGATGTACATGATGCCAGTAGACTCTAACAGACTTCTTGAACTCAAGAAAATGTTAAGAATATTGCTCGTGACTCAATCAAAGCAGAAGATCTTTATGATCTTATCTTCAGAGTACCTTAGTGAGCATTTAATATCTTATTGAAAAGATTAGATTAACAACATGTTATCAAGAGGCTCTCTTGAATTTTACAAGCTCACTAAAACTTTTAGGACATTCTTCAAGGCTTCATTAGGCCGGTACATCCTTAAGATCTGAACTCCTCAATTTTTTGGAGAGCCTTATATGTTCTATTAAATCGATTTGATGATGAGCAAGTTGTCAGGAGGCTCTCGTGAGCTTCCTGAACTCAAAGAAACTTTGAAGATATTGCGCGTGACTTAAATTGAGCATGTAAAGCTTTAATATTTTATCTTCAGAATACTTGAGACAGAATGAAATAACTCATTGATACGACACAATGATGGGCATGTTGTCAGAAGGCTGTCTTGAACTTCACCTACTCCTAAAAACTTTCAGGACATTATTCATGACTTTGGTGAGTTTGCAGGTCGGTAAGATCAGAACTCCAGAATACTTTGGAGATCTACAAATATCGTATCGACATCATGTCATGCTGTCAAAAGTTTACTTTGAATTTCTTGAACATGTACATTCTGAATAATAATTAATAATATACTTACTTATTTACCTACTCAAAGCTTGCTTCAGATAGAATTAGAACAAAAACAATTGCCTGTATTTCAGTTATTTATTATTGAATAAAAAATCTTTTATTATACAACTGTAGCGTTTTCTTCATACTTTTAAGAAAAAATACGGATAAAATTATTCGTCACGGTTTCGAAGGAATTCTCGAATTTTTCGTGTAACACGGCTCATTAGGCGGCGTACACCATCTTCGTCCATCGTTTTAGCTATCTTATTCCACCAGGTCTTCATCTGATTGATGTCTTTGACAAACTTTCCCTTGAGTCTCCTCTTCATGATTGCCCAGTATTTCTCAATAGCGCGGAACTGGGGGCAGTTGGGTGGGTTAAGGTTTTTCGGAACAACCTGGACCCCTTTCTCTGCATACCATTCTTGAACGACTTTGCTGTAATGACAGCTTGCCAAATCTGGATGGTCGTGGGATCGAATGAACGGCAAAATTCGTTTTTGGAGACACTCTTTTTTGTATAGTTCCGACATCACTGTCTTATTTGTAACGAAAACTTTCGTTTTTTTTGCCGCAGCTGCAAATGCCCTGCCAAATCATAAATTTTCGTGCAAATTTGTCGGCAAAAATAAATTTAAATTTGGCTGGAACATCCCCCCGAGCCGTTGCCAAGTAAAATTTTTGACCTGGGATTTGCCCGAAGTCAGCCTTGACATAGGTTTCATCGTTCATCAGAAGACTCCCGTCGAACTTGGCCAGCACCTGGTCGTATAGCTTCCAAGCACGGATTTTGGCCACACTATTCTGTTTTATGGTCCGATTTGGCTGTTTGCTAGCTCGACACGACTTGATTCCTTCCCGGAGTCGAGTTCTCCTCACGGTACTATGGGCAGCATCGAATTTTCTGCCCAAATCACGGTCCGACAGATTGGGATTCCTCTTAATCGTCTTCAAAATCTTACCACGCAGTTTCTGGTCGACAGTTCCACTCCGACGATTGGCTTGAGGCTTCCGAATCGTCGTCAATGTTTCCTTATACCGTTTGATAACGCGCTATACGGTATTTCTGGGCAATTTCAGCTGTTTAGCTAGCCTAGATGTAGACCACAATGGATTTTCCAAATAACTGTGCACAATTTTTTCCCTTCTTTCGGCTGCCATGTTGATTGTTTACAAATTACAATCGATTTGCGGAATGTCAAAAATAAATACGTGAAGCTGACAAAATTCTCGACACGTGGGCGCCAAGAATTTCCAAATCCGTTCACCAGGAGCGCCACAATATGAGCAAAAGATTGTTCCAATTCTAAATAAAGCAAGCCTTATTCTACATAACATCGATAAAACAGCCGATAAAACCCTCATAAGTTCCAAGAGACCCATACTACAGAAGGTTCTCAAGATTATTTCCCAAGGTTCACATAAAACTTGATAGTTTCATCGGTATATACTTGTAATGACATCAAGACCTGCTTAAAACTATGATAAAACTACCACAAGTTTTTTTCCTCTTTAAGAACACTTCCAATCCGTCACAAATATGTTTCAAAGATTCCGTTTTTGGATACGTTCTGCTGAATGAAGACTGTTTTGTTTATAGTCGACTGGAAGCTAAGGAAGAACAAAAATATCGACATACATGTGACGTTTTTCAAAGTGGATACGTATGTAAATTAATTTTGAAATTGACCATAATTGCATGAGTTTTATGCCTGCAATTGATAAATTTTTCATGCGACGTTCAGGTTATTGGTGTTTTATAACATAAAAATTCGAAAATTTTAAAGCACCATAGAATTATTGCTAGAACATTAATTTATTTAGAAAATTAAAAAATACTTCAAAATTCAACAACTAGATGACAAGCCTAATAAATTGTTTATTCTTGAATAAATTGTGTCTACAATCCGTTTTAAGTTTCTAATTGAACTTTAAACAGAAAAAACTGTTGGTAGCATTGGATAAACGAGAGCTTTGTTGCATACATATGTAAATGGCTATCACTCCGAGGGAATCCAGAATAGCCACGCTCGCCATTTTCTCAGAGGTTTTATCTGAAACTACCATAAGGCGAAAATAAAACCAATAATTCTGGCACAAGACTAACAATATTTTTTGAGGAGCGCGACAAGTTCATCTTTATTTGTTCCATTCTTGAAAAATATGAGTTACGCTTGAATAAAACTTGTTTGAATTGCTCAAGGAATCCAAGTCTTTCGTAAGATAGCCATAAA
>JASCZW010016703.1:0-18274 GCA_034211315.2 Aedes japonicus | reverse complement strand
TTCGTTAAAGTGACCCGCTCTAAATCGTTCTCCTGATTATCGTGACTAGAGGAGACGTGAAATCTTGGTTGGTGATAGAGCTTGAATTACTATATTCATTGGGTGGTTTTTCTAATAAAAACATAAAATCTATACAAGTACCTGCCAACAGATTGTTCAGTTTTCTCGAAGATGTCCTGATTGCTGTTGAAATCTTGGTTGTGATGAGAAAGTGACGTCGACGATGGTGGAGACGGTGGCGTCTGTCGTGGCGATGGTCCTTTACATTGCATTTCTCTGCGACAGTGCTCTGCTCGAGCAATCTCGGCAGCTAGCCATGATGGAAGCTCTGGTAAAATCCAGGTCAATGCTGAACGTAGCCCAAGCATTACATGTTCTAGGGCAACTATCAATATTACGGTTTGTGTAGAAGTTAATCCAGGCCAAAGTCGTGAAACTTGACCTGACAGACCAATAAGAGCACAATTCACTATCACAGCAGCCAATCCCAGCATTCCCAAGGCGTTTTGCCACGTGCCAATATTAGCAACTCGCTGCCCAAATGGCCTCTGATGTACATGAGCTAACTTAAAGGCGTCGGATCTGATTTCTAATAAATTGTTGGCCAAAGCACACAGTCCAGCTAGTGGAAATGCTGAAGAGAACAATACAACATATCCCATCTGTACTAACATTTCCAGGTGATCGGAAAACGTTCCATCATACTTATACAGAGAGCTCTCGATTTCTGCCTGATTGATTGATCTTTTAGGTGTAGATGAGGTGCAATCCGACGAACTCTTGCTATCTCCCAATTGCTTACTTTCACTGGATGGTGGAACTTCTTGAGTCGGGCTGAGAGCACCCCACATTTTGGAAACTCAGCTTGCCCAACTTCCACTGTTCCACCAGGTATGGCCAAGCGGACTCTCGAAGATTTCCGATAATTTGTCTCGAAATGAGCAAACCAGCCAATTGCTTGAAAAAAGTGTAAAACCACATTTAAACTCACAAATACTTGAACTGGATTAATCTCAATTACCTCCTTCAGCTTATCTTGATCGCGAAGGTAGAACGCTATGTAGAACAACGATAGAAAGCTGTTGACAAACTGGAACAGAGCCACTTTGGCGATTAAGTGATTCTCGTACTTCGATTGAAGGCGATAACTCTCTGTGGAAAAGAAAAAAAATATTTAATGACATTTTATTATATGTACCGGATTCTACCGCTATGTTTCTCATCATTTACATTACAATACTGCTCTATTACAGAGTTTTTTCTAGCTACAAGTAAAATGAATCAAACCCCATCCATAAAAGAAATCAAACCTCACCTCTGTCGTTCAGCCAAACAGCCAGTTTGTAGTACGCTTCGTCCATCAGAGTAATGGCGCCAGCCAGGAGAACCTTCGGTATCACACTCAAACAACTGAAAATACCTTGCTCGGGTAGTTTCTCATCCCACCAGTCCTGCCGAGGGTGAATCCACCGGAAGCGGTAGGCAGCGGAAAGGACAGAAAAGAAAGCAAGTTGTATTTCCACAGTTGGTTCTGTGATTGCGATTTGCGCTTTCGATGTATCGATTGAATTTTAGATTCCATGACGATGGCCACTCGTTGCGTTGTTCGTTGAAGGTATGAGGGTAATGAGTGTATGGCGGATGATATGTGGTGCACTAAATTTTGAATGCATTATGTTGATTATCGGTAGGCCGGATGATGATGACATGTGTGTTGCTAAAACATTGCTCCGTTATTGCACCCGGTGGACTGATGCAACACGTGTTATTCGATCAATGCACCGGTTTGCTAATATTATTTCAACACATACCACTTAACCAGGCTGCTGGGAATTGCGTTTTCTCTGATTGAATTATAAAACCTAGATTTTGAAAATGTTCTAGTGAAAGATGTTATGATAAATTGAGAACCTACATAAAACCTATTCTCTGCCATCAAAACCAGCATGCGGCCGAATCCCGTAGCACACTACGATCTTAATTAGTTGTAGTAACTTGATTATGACTTAGCAAGTCATATTTATGTTATCTCATCCGAATGGCAACAAGTATGCTACTATGGAAGGCCACAGATGTCAAACTTCACCGTGATATCGTGGTTGGTTTTTGTTGTTCTGCTTTGTTCGATTCTCTGCTCTGCTTCATTTAACAGTACATAATAGTTTAGAAAAAAGTTCTAGTGTTGCGGAAAATTTTGTTTGATAGAAAAATATCCAAAACAAATTGAGTTTTATATAGCGTATGCGAATCATATGCGCAATTATCTTTATGGTCAATATTGGCACGATAAAGCTGAAAATTAATGCGCCCGGGAAATTATGCGAGTTTACAACAACAAAAACAAAATTGAAACAAATATATTTGATAAATTAAACATGAATTTCCTGAAAATTGATGGAACTCAATCAGGTTATCTAAAAAGAATGCCGAAATTGGTCTCCGATCTACAGTTCTTGTGCAGTACATTTAATATTTGCTGTATTTATTATTCCACATTTCAATTATTGCTTGTATTTCAGTATGGCAATTGAAAAAAATCTTTTTTCAAAAAGCCAATTTATCTTCGCAGTGGCAACTATAAAACTATTTGTCTTATTTGGTGATTTCAATCAACGCCAATTTGCCGTTAATTGCATTTACTGGAGACAAAATAGTTTCAACATTCTTTTCTAAGGTCTGTATCCACATCAATCCAGATACCTTCAAATCATTGTAACTTTTGAAATATTGCACGTAGGAATGGTGAGCTGAGAGTCTATGATGAAAAAGACTATGATTGACGTTTACATTTCATGTTTAGTGGCGACGAAAGACAAACAAGTGTGCGAGCGAATTTTGTACGGGCGTACGGCAAATCCTGACTTGTCAATACGGGACCTTGCAAAAACATTGGATTTGCCTAAATCCGCTGTTCACGATGTGCTCAAATCATTTTCGGACCGTTTGACGGTGGACAGGAATCCGAGAAGTGACAAAAACATTGGACGCGCTGATTCTGTCTTGGACCGAAAGGTGAAAAGGATATTAACGAAAAACCCAAATCTCTCCATTCGAACGGTGGCTCGTAAAATAGGGATGTCGCCTGGTTTTGTCAAAAAATCAATACAACGTTTGGGACTTAAGTCGTATAAAATAAAAACAGTTCCAAATTGTAACGACAAACAGAACTTGGCAGCAAAATCGTGGGCTCGACGTTTGTACTGCGAATATTTGACGAAGTTTTATGCGTTGTTATGGACGATGAAACTTATGTTCTGGAGGATTTCAAGCAGCTTCCAGGGCTGGCTTTTTATTCTGCTATGGCCAGAAATGCTACAGCTGAGCATTTCAGAACGAAGAAGGCATCGAAATTTCCCAAAAAAATACCTTGTGTGGCAAGCAATTTGCACGTGTGGCAAAAAGAGTACATCTTTCGTCACTATAGGCACAATCAACAAGGAGATCTATCAGAAAGAGTGTCTGCAGAAGCAATTGCTACCCTTCATCAAAATTCACAAAGAAAAACCTGTTCTGGCCCGATTTGGCATCATACCACTATGCTAAAACTGTTATGGAATGGTACCAAGTAAATCAAGTGAACATTGTACCAAAAACCTCAAACCCGCCAAATTGCCCAGAGCTACGTCCAATCGAGAGATATAGGGCTCTGATGAAGCGGAAGCTTTCTGGAAAGAAGCAAGGAATCAAAGACATCAAACACTTCCAGCAAATTTTGACGAATACGGCTCCTACGATTTCTGAAGAGTCAGTACAAACCCTACCCAAGCAACACATCTCTGTCATAATTGGTTGCAGAAACTTGATTATGACTTAATTGAGTCACATTGCAGTTACTTTGACTTATTTGCAACAAGTGTGCTACTAGGGTAATGGACGGAGTTAAGTTCGAAAATTTTATGCAAATACCGAATAACTATGTTTTGTCTTCACGAATTGTTAAATCTGAAATAAACAACTACGACGGAAATATAATGCGAAATTTTTGTTTTATTCATGTTTTGAGGTGTCCGGATTATTGCGGATACAGACCTTACTGGCCATTATAAGATAATATGAATGAGTCCTAAAACGGCATTTGAAAACAGCTTTTTACGAGTTCATAATGTCAAAATAAAACCTTTGATAGGAGTAAAAGGAATTTTAGAAGACTCGGTTTCAAGATCGTTGTAAAGAAGCTGTGTAGGTTGTCATAAACCTGACTAAAATATAAAACCTATTGGCACCTCTTGGTACCATAACAAAACCAAATTAATTTTCAGTGGCGTTCATAAAACTTTAATAAAACCTAATAAAGCTGGATGGTTTAGGCAATGTTACATGGGATAAAACATTAGGGTCAATATTGACCCGGATTTCAACCCTTTCTAGAATTATGAAATTTCAACCTACACACAGTTTTTATACCACTTTTGAAACGTTATGGTCTCAAAAATGCATTGGTGGTAGAAAAATCTGGTTCCACTAACTTTGGCCCCCGGGCATCTGCTACAAAGGAAAGTAGGTTGTGATTCCGAAGTGTGAACAGAATTGCAAACAAAACATTCCAGACTAGTTGTAGAGAGTGCCGTCTTCTACAAAGTTTCTCATTTGTTATTTGTTGTCTTTTGACACTATCATATTACACCGTGTCCAATATATTCTCATACATTTTTGCTTGCATTGGTGTCGTGCAACTACTCAACATGCATCACGTATGTGTTGGTGTAGTTTTGCACTATGTTTATACAAACGCTTTTAGTGCTGTGGTGATAAAAAAGTTTTTGAAAGGTGAGCGCCCGGGCGCTATTTTCAGAAATTTGAAAAACCTCGGAGTAAAGCGGGATTTTGTGTACCGAACCATTCGAAGGTACCAGGACACCTACTCGTTGGATGACCGGAAGAGATCCGGTCATACTCGTATGGTGCGGACTGCACGAGTTGTTAAAGTGGTCAGGGGACGGATTAAACGAAAATCACAGCGCTCTGTACGTAAAATGGCCGCAGATCTGAATGTTTCGAGATCGTCAATGCACTATATACTTCACAATTACCTCGAATTTCAAGCTTTCAAGAAACGTAAGGTTCACGGAGTTTCAGAACCTTCCAAGCAGAAACGACTCGAAAGAGCAGGTCTGTTTTTGTCGCGGCACGGTGGGAAAGAATTTATCTTTTCCAACGAAAAGTTATTCGTCTTGCAACAATCTCACAATGTCCAGAACGACAGATTGTGGGCTCTCTCTTCGAGAACTGTTCTAGAGAGTGATAGGAATATTCCACGGTTCCAAAGTGCTGCGTCAGTGATGGTTTGGGGAGGAATTTGCAAGCGAGGCAAATTACCACTGGTTTCCATAGCAAAAGGCGTTAAAGTGAATGCCGCATATTATAAAATGGAAGTTTTGGAGAAAGTTGTCAAGCCATATGTACAAGAGGTGTTTGGAGATGATCACTATGTGTTTCAGAAGGACGGAGCGCCATCGCATACTGCAAATCTTGTTAAGGGCTGGTGCCGAGAAAATTTGACCGACTTTTTGTACAAGAATGATTGGCCTCCCAGTTCACCAGATCTGAATCCCTTGGATTACTTCGTAGGGTCATACATGCTGGTGAAGGTAAATGGCCACAGGGCGTCTAATATGAACCAATTCAAAACCGTTATCAAACGAATTTGGGACGAAATGCCGATAGAAGTCGTGCGTGTCACCTGTGACGGTTTCGAAAAACGTCTGGAGCTGGTCAAGAAGGTTAAAGGCGGTGTTATTCCAAAACATATGCTGTAGTTGATCAGTATTATATTGCAATATAATGGGTTAAGTTATCAATAAAATCTGGATTATCGATTTGAAATAAATAGTTTTATTTTGTTTGAGAATGCGTAGTTCCAGAGCATGTCTCAGAGATGGCGCTGCAGTCTATATTTTCCAAATGAAGCGATAGAGAGTTGTCGTCTTGGGCCGTCTTCTCATTATGTCATTTGTCGTCTTTTTACATTATCAAATTAGTTTCAGATATTGCCGCAGAGATGGCACCGTAGTATATCTTTGACAAATTAAGCTTTAGAGAGTTGTAATCTTGGGCAAAGTTTTCCCGTATGCCATTTGTCGTCTTTTAACGTAATCACATTAGTTCACGATCTTGCCACAGAGATAGCGCTGCATTTTATCTATGTCAAATGAAGCTCTAATGTGATTCTTTCAAATATTTTCCTTTACATTCTCAACAACTTTACCCAAGCTTCATTTGACAAAAATAGACTGCAGCGCCATCTTTGCGTCAGAATCTGAAACTAATCTGATAATGTCAAATGACTACATTTTATATTCCTAACAACTTTGCCCAAGACGGCAACTCTCTAGAGCTTCTTTTGGCAAAGATAAACTGCAACGCCATCTTTGCCGCACGATTCGGAACTAAAATTATAATATCAGAAGACGCTGCGTTACACACTGAGAAACTTTTCTCAAGATGCCAACTCTCTAGAATGTGTCTGAAATGTTTTATGTGCATTTCTGTTACCACAGCCAACTAAAACTTCCTTCCGTTTGTAGCAGATTCCCGCAGGACAATGTTACCGGAACCAGTTCTTTTTTTTCTATGCATTTTTTAGACCAGAACCTTTCAAATGATGCATACACATTGACTGTGAGTTAAAATTTTGAAATTCTACGAACGGTTGAAATCCGGGTCAACATTGACCCTTATGTTATATGTGTATTTTTTTTGTACAACTACCTTTAACTCGTTTTAAACAAAATATATTTTTATGCAAAAATGAATAATTCTGTAAATATTAAAAGTCAGAAAATTTCAGACCGATTGGTTTACAAATAAAAAAAAGATAGCGTACATTGAAGTTGCGCCATGGGTCAGAATTGACCCCAATATTTTAGGAAGGTTAATCAATAGTGTAGAGAACTGGATTGGCATACTCGCTTATTGTTGACCCACCGTGCCAAAAACGTTAAATTAATCTGTGATCTCAACATTACTGGTCTATGTAAAATTCAGGAATACCTCCTTTGTTTTGAAAACCAACCGGGTATAAACTGAATTGAGTTTACTGTATGCGAGATAATGTTTGTACCATTGAGCAGCAATGTCAAAATATAAAAAAATCTCAAAATTTTCGGTTTAGATTTATTTTATTTATTCAAAGGGAAATGTTTCTGAAAGTCATAAACTATCATCGATCCAGTTTCCATTTGCTGAACACACGTGGAACGCGAAACGAGGAATGCACGGCAGGTCCTTAAAATGTATCCTGGATCCATTTCTCTTCAGGTAAGGGCCAATGTTTGTCCGAGGCTTGCTGTACTTGGGTGGTCTTTAGAACAGGCCTTGGCCTTCATGACGCGCCATACTGAGTATTCCAGTGGAGTAAGATCGGGACTGGATGGCGGCCAAATATCCCTTAGCTTCCCGAATAGAAATGGTGATGTAAAAAATATTAGCAGACATCTTCCAAACATTAAATTTGAATGTGGGTTGTCGTATTCTAAATGTATTCAGAGTTCAAAGTAACGCCCTAGTACATATAAATACAACATATTTAAACTTCACATTAAAAACAAACTTATTGATGATGTTAAATTTAACATCAGAACACGTCTCATAAAACTAGAATCTAAAATTACATGACAATAAAACGTTATGTATGTGTGAAATGTTGTGTACCTAAGACATCTAAACACATCTGATGACATTATAATAGGCCGTTACCTTAGAAATAAACTTCATTCTATTGTAAAAGACTGCAGGTCTACAGCATTAGAAAACTTTTTACAACATAAGAATGAAACGTTACAATAGAATCAAAGGTCTTTGTGAAGTAAAATGTTGTATTCATAATAAGCCAGAATACATCTTGTGTCATAACAATCACACGTTGCGTTGAAATCCATGTTCTTATAGATGTAAAATTTTGTACTCATAAAATATCGGTAAATATCCGATGCGATTAGAATTAAGTGTGAATCGTATATGTTTTGGCGATATTGGTGCATATTTACTTTATGTACTTTACTCAACACCCGAATAAAAATTTACCTTAGCCTAACATGTGATGTTGATGCTTTCAGATTATTTGGTTTTAATGTTATTATCTACAACTGAAAACATCCGGAAACGATACACCGTAACGTTCTTCTACATCTGAATGCATCATACATCATCTCTTTTATTGGATAAAATCGACACTTGAAAACATATGTAAGATGTTTATTCATAACCTTTAATACATCTGAAAACATCAAAAATCCTTTGACTGTGCTGTTTTATTCAAATACATTTGAAAACATCAATATGCTTTGATATCTTAAAACATCAGAAAAACATTTTATTTGAATGTCAAAATCATGACGTTAAAGGGACATTGGATTAGAAAAAAATTGTTTGAAAATGTCTGATGTTAACATCATGTTACCTTGCCTAAATACAGCGAAAACGATCTGATCTCTAATGTTCAACGTAAGATGTACATTTGAATTTCATGTTGATGTAGACATTGAAATCAGACATCAGCCTGATGTAAATTTTTATTCGGGTTAGCTTGACTGACTGCACGTATCGATGGTTGCTACTCCGTGATTGATCAGAATCAGTGAAATTGCACAATGAATCAACTGAATGGGGCTGGGAGTAACCGACCATTCTCACTGTACACGTTTCAGTGACTCAATTTTTTTTAATAATCAATAACGGCGCCGGCCACGTCCTTGCAATCAGTTGGGAATAGGGAAGGAAAGTTAGTGTGACCTTTGCTGATTAGGGACCGTGTTTACCTCTGCATCCCCACAAAGGTCACAGGAAGGAGGTTTTTCTATGTTAGTAGGGTAGGGCTCGATGGATCAGGATTCACCTTGATAAGTGATGTGATCATATATATATTATTATGCATTTTAAAATTAAATGAACATTCACACATACATACACATGTATACATACACAAACATACACATACACTTAGTAGCAAAAAAAAAGCCGAGCAAAACCCTGCCCCCAAAAACCACGTCGTTCAACCCCCTGTCTCCCCGTCAACCATCAATACTTCCAAATGAAAATCTGACAATTTAATAACTAATGTATAGACCCTATGCGATCAAAACCTCATGCCGACAAAACCTACAGACCCGAAACCATCACAACATATGTGAAAAAAGCCATCCCTGGACACAGCAACCCCAAAAATCCGCACCCCCGTGAAGGACCCAGGTAGCACACTAAAAACCTCTCCACAGCCTACAAAAATACAAAAACCAATGCGGACAAAACCCGAACTACCTCCACAAAGTGGTCCGGACCACAGCTGGCGTCAAAGTTGACATACCAACACGAGCATCCCCACCTCCCCCCCACCCGATACTGACCCCGCTGAAACATCGGTGCAAGAAAAAAAAAACCGAGGCGAATTCATCTTATTAATACACATGATTTGTTACGCGTGAATTATCCCAATCAACTAGTGTAACCCACGAAGAACTTTGAAAATATGGCATTCAGTATGAATTGGTTTGTGAAAACTACGTATACAGTGTTATACAGTATTATTAATAAAATTCACCTCGACTTCCTCCCCGCACCGACACCTCAGCAAGGTCAGCATCGGGTGGAAAAGGGAAATGCCCACGTTGGTACGTCAACCCCGACGCAGCTGCAGTCCAAACCACCCTATGGAAACAGTTCAAATCCCGCCCACACAATCCTCTGTACCCCTACAAGCCCCGAAGAAACCTCCAATATGCCACCCAAACCCCTCACAGAAACACGGACCCTTGAAATCTTCACGTCCAAAAATGACTCCCCTCACACATGCCATGACAACCCTAAATCTATAAACCCTATCAACATGAAACCCTGATCACACCAGGTTCACACATTTTGCATAATATTGTCAAACCTCCATCCAAAAACACTGACAATTGACAAAGTTACAGGAGGCTGAACATGGAGTCTTCCGCCAACAAAACCCCGCTCGGCCTCTCCCATGCCACTGAGTGTACATACACATACATATACATACATATCGAAACAAAAAATAATGGAATGGGACACAAAAGGAGAAAATGGAAAGAGCTCACCCGGGTTTCCAGAACATTCCATTGCTGTGGTTGTAACATCGAGCAACCAGAGCAGGTCCGCGTACCCTCCAGATAACATTCTGTTCTTAAGGAGATGGTCGACCATGAAGGCTCCACGACCATTAACTAAACATCTCCCAGTGACGCGGGTGAACTCGAGCTCCTCCTGTCGCCGCAAGGCTGTATGTTCGGGGTTTCGTCTGCACCGGGGACACTTTGTTTTTACACCAGTCGAAAGCCTCGTGTTGGACCGCAATCAACTCTTTAGTGACCGAATCATTATCAACACTACACAATAATTTCCACTAAATATCTAATTTTCTCGAAAATTTGCAGATAAAATAAGCAGCGAAGCACATACACGTCAGTCCCGGAGCGCGACCTACTTCGATCCTGGATGGCGGCCAAATATCCCTCCCAAAAAACAACAGATGTTTCTGCAACCACTTCTGAGTGCGGTTCGAGGTATGGCACGGAGCCCCATCTTGTTGGATGAATACATTCGGCCATCACCTTCTGTAATGAACACCGGGTTATTTTTTGCCATCGGAAGCCACCAATCCAAACATCATAACGCTAGCAGGATCATTGGACAACGCTAAGAATCCGAGCTGGTTTTGAAAGACCTGTGGCCAGTGGCCACTGGCCACCTTTGAGGATAGTCATCCTTTCTTGTTTTGATCCAAGACCCTTTTCAATGGCGATTGCAATGTCTTTTTTCGAGATTTGCGTATGGGGCAAATCACGTATACGCTGCCACTACGTCATGGTGCAACTGTCAAACTAAGGGAAAACGGCTTCTTTTACTCGCTGCTTACTATGATATGAATTATAGCTTACATACATGCAAAGAACAACCAAGGCATTATGCACAGGTGAAACAGGAACCCTATTTGTACGATGGTGCAAACATTATCACGCATACGGTACATTGCGGACATGTTTTTTTTTATTTATTGAAAAATGCTTTGAATATTATGTTTCAAAATTCACCAAAAATTTGAAAGGTCTGGTGAGAGTTCGATAAATTAAAGATACACTTCCAACTAAAAATATTCGTACTTTAATTGTTATGTTATATATTCTCCGTGCGTGGAGTAAAATAATCATTTTGCAGTCGAAACACACAATATAATGACAATCCATTGGTGTTAGATTCCAAATATTTTTTTGATCCTAAAGCAGGATCCAAATTTAACCTTATTCAAAAAAATTGACTGACATTTGGTTGACACTCGCTCGAAAATTTCAAATAAAAATAAGAGGCCCAATAGCTCCACATATATTTTATAAGAACGAAGTTAAAATCAATTAGACCAATCCTGAAGGCTGAAAGGCAATGTGGTAAAATACAGTGTTCGAATCACTCAGTAAATTAGTTTCTGTGCCCAAATTTTATTCACCACAACGAGTCTATATGCACTACGGTATTCACTACGTGAGGCAACTTTACTTTATTGGTTCTGTTTGTTCAATTCACATAAGATAACTTTACTAGATCAATTCACTTTAATTTCAATTTTAACTATACTATAACGATTTATTTCTAACAACTAATAACTTTAACTTAAATTCTTCCTGGTTCTTGTCTCGTCTATCTGGATAATTTTCCTGGCGGTTTACAAGCGATGCTGAAGATGGCGTCGTGTTGTTCTCTACTACTCCCTTGTGAATTGTTGAAACGGTTTTTATAGAGGGTTCCTCCATCTTCCTTTGGTTACCGGAAGAGTAAATTCGCATTTTCTTAAGGGCGCCATGATCGATGAACGATGTGGTTGATGCTAACGACCAACGCATTCCACATATAGATGGCACGTTACTCGTAATACGAACATACTGGTCCCTTCAGAAATCACATTTCTGATAGTTGAATCGCGTTGAGTTGTTCAATGTAGTGGTGTCCGTGACAGCTGTCAATCGCCTTCCCCCAGTTCAGTGGACATCAGCTCAGGATAAATGATGATGATGACGGTGATGATCAGTCGCAGCAGAAAATAAGCATGCAAAGGAAGACCCGGTAGAGGCTTTTGGGAAAATTATATTGTTTGGACAGGTTCTTACCTTGTCCCTAATTAAATAGGGCCTTGTATTTCATTTTAGGTGCAGCGCACAGGAATCATCGATTGGAATATCGATTTCTGCCAGGACAAAGATGAACTGCGGTGAAGTTTGCTGACATGCGTGATTAAATTGATACTTGGTTATAGATGCGTCAGTGCTATTGTGTTGCTAATGAATCATTTGATGACTCTTGTGTTGGCGGCATGGGCAGGATGCATAATTTGGAAATGGGGCGAGTGAAGCGACCAGACGGTGTTTGTACGGTTACTACTCTAGTGATACCATCAGTACCAGGGTGCAAATCAACAATTCTGCCCGTTGGCCAGGACATCGGAGGTGTTATTTCATCTTTGATGAGTACCAGCTGGTTTTTCCTGATGGTTGTAGGAGGACTGCACCATTTGGTACGTGGTTGAAGTAAAGCTAGATACTCTGCTTGCCACCGTTTCCATATTAATTGGAAGATTTTTTGCGTTTGCTCCCATTGTCGTAATCGGTTCAATGGGACATCGGTGATATTTGTGTCCGGAACGGCCTTCAATGAAGATCCAACAAGAAAATGGCCGGGTGTAAGCGGTTCATAGTCGGAAGGATCTTCGCTAAGTGGAACGATGGGACGCGAATTTAGACAGCATTCGATTTGCGCTAGCAGTGTCTCCATGTCATCGTGCGCCAATGTGTGTGTGCCGAGAACACGGGTGAAATGTTTCTGAGCGGACCGAATCGCGGCTTCCCAAAGTCCGCCGAAGTGTGATGCTTTTGGCGGATTAAAATGCCAACGGATTCAATTTTAGTGCATTCTTGAACAAACGCTTGCTGGTGATTTTTGCTGCAGACCAGTTTCCGTAGCTCGTTGGCAGCTCCGATAAAGTTGCGCCCGTTGTCACTGTATATATCGCTGCACAGACCTCGACGTGACACGAAGCGACGTAGTGCCTGAAGGAACTTTGCTGTGCTTAGATCTACAACAAGCTCCAAATGCACGGCTTTCGTGGAAAAGCATACGAACACTGCCACATATGCCTTTAAAGATGCTGCCTTACGGTGTGTTGGTCGTAGAAAGATTGGTCCCCAGTAGTCAACACCGGATACTGAGAATGGTCGCGATGCTGTGATTCGTGAGGCGGGTAGCTCTGCCATAAATTGCTCCATTACCTGTGGTCGAGCCTTGAAACAAGTGATGCAGTTCCTGTATACGAATTTTGACAAACGTCTGGCCCCTATGATCCAATACCGTTGACGTAGTATGCTGATCATTAGTTGTGGGGCAGCATGTAGGTTGTTAATGTGACATGTGCGAACTAGCAAACCCGAGAGAAGGATGAGAGGCTGGTAGAAGAATCTGATGTTTGCTGTCGAAGGTTTGTAATGCTTGCTTGAGTCGACCACCAATGCGCATCAGCTGTTCGTTCGAGATGAAAGGATGAAACCAACGAAGACGTGACCCTTTTGACACAAATGACGATTTCTCGAGCTGTTTCCATTCCTCTGTGAAGGTTTGTTGTTGTACTAAACGAAGTAGTATTGCCTCAGCTGCTCTTTTCTCCTCTATCGTAACGTACGTTGTGTGGTTGGTTGGTAAATTTCGACAATTCTGGATGAATCGGCGACAGTATACGGTGACTCGGAGTAAACGATTGTAGTCGGAGAACATAGCTGAAAGGCGATCGATAAATGTTGCTTCTGATGATGCTGCACATACTGTCTTTCGATGCTTTTCTGCTTCATCGAGTGCTTCGTTATTAGGCGTGCATTCATTCTGCTCAGTGGGCCAGCTAGTTTGTGTATGTTGCAGCCATTTTGGTCCGTGCCACCAGAGGTGGTTATCCAAAATATCATCGGCTGAAATTCCTCGCGAAAGAAGATCGGCTGGATTTTCTTGACCAGCGATGTGAAGCCAATTGCAGTTTTGCGTCGCGTGTTGAATTTTGGACACACGATTCGCTACAAAGGTCGTCCAAGTTGACGGTGTAGCCTTTAACCACTGAAGAACCGTTGTTGAGTCCACCCAGAAAAATGTTGTTCCGGGTAATTCGAGTGATTGCATGACTTTCTGGTACATTTGCGCAGCGAGAGGTGCTCCACAAAGCTCCAATCGGGGAATGCTTTGTTGTTGAAGGGGTGCTACCTTTGATTTGGCCGTGAGAAGGTTAACCTTGAATGCTCCAGAAGTATCTGCTGAGCGAATGTAGCAACATGCGCCGTACGCGTTCTGCGAAGCATCGGAAAAAAATGGTACTGGACGAAAGCCGCATTTGGTGAGAGGATGTACCGTTCAATTCTTAATTCGTTAAGACGAGGTAACTGTGTCGCATAATTGTACCATCGATCCTTCATCACAGTGGAAGCTCTTCGTCCCAACTCCAGCCCTTTCCGTTTTCGTCCTTCAGCGTCCAAAGTGCCTGCATGAAGAGTTTCGCCGAGACCACTACTGGGCCTACCAAACCGAGAGGGTCGAAAAGGCGAGCGATCTGCGATAGAGACAATCCTTTTTGTCAGGGGATTTCAATTGAAGTTTTAGGAAAATCGATACTGTATTTCAGCTTGTCTGGTGCTGGCTCCCAATGCAGGCCAAGTGACTTGATGCTTTGGTTGCGATCAAGGTCGACGGAAGGTTGCAGAGCACGATTATCCGGTGTTATATGTCTCAAAACGTCTTCGTTGTTGGATGCCCACTTACGCAGCTGGAATCCACCCTCAGAGAGAAGCATATCAAGTTGGTGGATTAGTTCGGTGGCTTCTTCGATATTGTTAGCACCTGATAAAAGATCGTCTACATAAAAGTCTTTGCGCAGAACCTGTGCTGCTATCGGAAAATTTCCTTCTTCATCGTCTGCTAGCTGTTGTAGTATTCGAGTCGCTAAAAACGGTGCGCTTGCTGTGCCATACGTCACCGTCAATAGTTCGAAAGTTTTCAATGGTTGCTCAGGTGCGTTTCTCCAGACGATTCGTTGTAGGGGAGTGTCTCGTTCATCAACAAGCACCTGACGGTACATTTGTTTGGCATCTGCAATTAGCATGATGGGACGGATTCTGGAACGCATGATGATGGATCTCAGGTCCTGTTGCACAGTTGGCCCAACCATGAGTGCATCGTTGAGCGAAGGGCCTTCTGGTGTCTTGCATGATGCATCAAACACAACTCGCAGTTTTGTGGTGGTGCTCTCTGCTCGAACAACACCGTGATGAGGCATGTGGTAACACAATGGCGGAGGAGATTGATAATCATCTACCTGCTTCATGTGACCTAGAGAAAGGTATTCGTCCATAAAGGCAGTATATTGTTGAGCTAACTGTGAATCGCGACCTAGACGATTTTCTAGCATATGAAATCGACGGATTGCAGTGCGACGGTTGTCGCCGAGCGTATTAATAACATTTTGTTTTGTAGGTAATCGTACGATGTATCTTCCCTCGGAATTGCGTTTCACGTTACGCCTGAAATGATTCTCACATGCGAGTTCTTCGACGGAGTGGTTAGGAGTACTGTCGTTTTCTTCGATCAACCAAAACCTTTCAATCAAATGATGTAGTTCGTGAACAGTTGCGACGTTGACGACAAGTGATGGCTTCGGAGCGTAGTTCATAGCCTTTCCAGAAACTATCCAGCCAAGAACTGAGTTGACAAGAGTTGGGAAAGACTGGCCAAGTTGGATTCGACCGGGAACGTTGAATAGTTCGAAGAAGATATCTGCGCCAATTATGATGTCAACGGGATTTCGCTCGTAGAACAAAGGATCGGCTAGTTTCACGCTGGAAGGAATATTCCAGGCAGAAGCGTCGACAGAAGTGGATGGCAAATCGATAGTAATCTTGGGCAATACTAGAAATTCGGTCGACGTGGTAAAGCTGCCAACTCTTGATCGAATGGAAGCAATTATTTTGTAGCGTGAGTATGTTTCCGACTGCCCAATGCCCCGGATTGGAACAGAGATGTTTGTTCGCTGCGCTCTGACGAGTTGTGATAGCGATTCGGTGATGAAACAGCATTCACTGCCGGAGTCGAGAAGTGCCCTTGCTATGTGTTCTGTTCCATTGTCGTCTACTAATGTTACGATTGCTGTAGCCAAAAGTACGCAGTTCGATGCTGCTCGCGAGCTCGCATAGCTTGCAGGTGCGTTGATGGTAGCGGGTGCAGATGTCCTTGGTTGTTCGCGACTTGCAGAGGATGAAGCTTGAAGTGGTTCCGTTGTCCTGGAGTTCACAGCGACAGAATAAGCTCCAGTGCAGAGCTGCGTGTGGTGACGACCTCGGCATTTTCGGCATGTACTAGACGAAGGACAATCTCGTACTTGGTGTCCCGTGCGCAAACAGTTGCGACAGAGGTGATGACGCCGAATTTCCCTTTCTTTCGCTTCCGTGTCGAGTTTCGAAAACTGCTGGCACATATAGAGTGGATGATGTTCAGAACAGACGATGCATTTGCGACTGTACTGCACTTGAATGGCTCCATGGCTGGCTATCGTGCGCTGATTGGGCTTCTTGCATTGTTGAAGTAACGCTGGAGTATCGACAGGTTTGCTTCCTATTGATTGCAAGACAGTTACCCGTCGCTGAATGAATGATGTCAGGTCCTTAAACGAAACATTCAGGTTTGTAGAAGATATTTCCTCCCAGTCTCTTCGAGTTGTTGGGTCTAGGCGGACGGTCAGCATACGGATGAGAATGGTATCCCAAAACTCGGTCCTCTCACCGAGCTGCTTCAACACTTTGACATTTGCTTCGGAAACCTTCTACTAGAGAATGTAAATCAGACGCAGACTCACGTTTCAGGGTTCTTACGTCGAACAGAGAATCAAGATAGGTTTGCTTCAAGCGCGCAGGATTGTGGTAATGTTCAATAAGCAAACTCCAAGCCACGGGATAGTTGTCCGCACTGATATTAATCGTTTGAACTAGCTTGAGTGCATCTCCGGTCAAAGATGAACGAAGATAATAAAACTTTTGGATGTTCGACAAATCGCCAGACGAGTGAACCAGCGAGAGAAAGAGGTCGTGGAAGTTTAACCATGAGTCAATTGTTCCACTGAACACAGGAAGCTTGATGTCGGGTAGGCGCACATGTGAGGACGAACCGAGGAATTGAGAGTTTGAAGAGAAGAAGACGTGTTCATAATGGGAGACGCAGGCGGTTTAATTTTGGATAAAAGCGTGCCCTTTACTCTGTAATACGCAGTCTCGAACTCAGCGCGATCTTTGAACTGCTCTTCAGTGTAGGCGTCGTCGGTGGCCTCAAGTTCCGCTTGAATCGATTGGAATTCCGACCACAGCTTATCAAGGTGCTCCAGACGTACTGGAAGCTGGCATGCATCCCGTTCTTCCTGATACTTTCCGACAAACGTGTCAATTAGGTTGAACGATGAGCGTACGCTTTTCTGCCTAGTTTTCAGCCCTTGATGCGACGTTCCGTGGACATGGTGAATAGATATAACGGTCTGCAAATCAAAAGACCGCGCAGATCACCAGAGAAAACGTAAAAGAATTTGGAAACTTAATTACCTTTGAAAAGGCAAAATGTGCCTTGTATAATTGTATAATCAGGAACGGTGATGGCGGAGTTTTGCGCCACTTTTCGATTGTTCGTAGATTAAGCGATGGCGGGTCGTTTATAGGATTATTCCTCGTAGCGATGGCGGTTGGGTTCACAGGGAAAGTTCCGGAACGGACGGAGTTCGACGGCCGTGATCCGGTTCGAAGGACCAAATGTTCGAGTCACTCAGTAAATTAGTTTCTGTGCCCAAATTTTATTCACCACAACGAGTCTATATGCACTACGGTATTCACTACGTGAGGCAACTTTACTTTATTGGTTCTGTTTGTTCAATTCACATAAGATAACTTTACTAGATCAATTCACTTTAATTTCAATTTTAACTATACTATAACGATTTATTTCTAACAACTAATAACTTTAACTTAAATTCTTCCTGGTTCTTGTCTCGTCTATCTGGATAATTTTCCTGGCGGTTTACAAGCGATGCTGAAGATGGCGTCGTGTTGTTCTCTACTACTCCCTTGTGAATTGTTGAAACGGTTTTTATAGAGGGTTCCTCCATCTTCCTTTGGTTACCGGAAGAGTAAATTCGCATTTTCTTAAGGGCGCCATGATCGATGAACGATGTGGTTGATGCTAACGACCAACGCATTCCACATATAGATGG
>JASCZW010016702.1:0-18278 GCA_034211315.2 Aedes japonicus | reverse complement strand
TGGCAATTTCATCGTGGACACCCTTTAAGTCACAGACGAAATCAGTCAAAGGTTAAATAGTTCTCTAGTGGAGCTCAAAGCTAGTGAAACTAGTGAAAGTTTCAAAAAGTGTTTCAGCTTTTTTTTTAAAAAGAGATCAAATGTAAAAGTGTAAATTTAAATTTTCTGAGCTTGCCGATTACACTCGTTCTACTTATACGCTCGTAAAACCTTTTTTTTAGGAAAGTGTTTTTTTGTCTGTATGTAGCCTACTTATATTAATAGACGACTAACTGTTGGACCCACACCCAGGTGGCAGTATAATCGCATGAAAAATCAATGACCTTCTTGAAATGATTTTTTTTTAAATTGAAGCGATGTCTCACGTTACGGTTATAAAAAATATCGTCGAGTTCGAGTTTATGCTACACTGAAACCAAACAGTAATTTGATTGCGCCCTTTAACGAAAAGCTTTCGATTATCGGATGATTGTCTTATGGTTAAACCCGTTTGGCGATCATCCATGTTTCGTATGACAATCAACCCAATACAGTATGAAGTTTGTTTCCAAACTGAAGAGCATTAGCGATTTTTGATGCGATCGATTCTGAAACAAATCATGGTTTTAATTTTAATTCCCTTTTACACCCGTTGAGCAAGGTTTGCAACGGGATCCCAAAAATTTGAAGGAGTCTGGGAAATCTACACCATGATTCCGTAAGAAATTGAGCGGGTTTCGATCCTTTATTCGTGATGGTACCAGTTCTTATAGCGATTGATAGGTTCTCACCGAATGATGTAAAATGGAATGTTTGTCATCCTCATTTCAAATGATTCTCGTTATAGGGCTTTTCCAATGCAATACGCATTCGATTTTGGGATGACGATTTTTCATACAGCGTGCATTCGAATTTGAACGGGAGGTCAATTCACTTCGCGTATTAGTAGTTGGTCAACATTGGCAGGATAATCATCTGGTTTCTAGAAAATCGTCCTTCACCTGCATCTATCATTCGAAAATGCGATTTCCATGTTTCGATATCAACCGAAAAAAAATCGATAAAAGGAGGATGTTTGGGTTCAGTGTAGTTCTCGCGTTGCAAATATGTGCACTAGGTGTCGAAGAATATTCCATGAAATTTACAAATTCTGTATATTTCCTTAGTAGAACATCTATCACATCCTATAGCAGCCAATTCATGACATAATAAGCGATAGTAAGTTTGTACCTCTCAAATTGAAGAAGTGATCCATGGGCTTCAAATGGTGAGTTGACAACTTCGAAGGAGCGTGTGACCAACCTTTGGTCCTCACAAGTACACTCAGGTTTTTTTTTTGCCCGGGGGGATATGGTCCACTTTTAGTATGGTACCGTGTAAATAAAGAATGAATAGAGTCGATAAATTCACATGCTTAAACATTTTATATTGCTTCGATTTTTTTTGTATGCGTTACCTTTCCACGCAATGGTCAAAATACAGTTTTTAAAATTTTTAGTATTTACACCAAAAATTGTGAATTTTTTGAAAAACTGCCATATGATTATTTTTGGCCCAAAACGTAAAATGTAATTTGAATTAGGTCGATAAATTGTTCCATTCTGGAGTTATGATCGAAAACAACCCGTGTAAAAAAAAACCGTGCAAAAAAAAAACCTTAGTGTACCTCACGCCTCCACGAGTCATATGATCACAAAAGACTGCCAGCGGAAACATGGAGACGGTGGTTAGCGTAGCCTGGGCAATGTTGTCATTTTGACAATAGCGAAGTGAGGGGGTGCGACTTGTAAATCATATCATAATTTTCCATTCTCATATCTTTCAGGTCTTCCAGGTCATCATAGTTAGGTTTTTTAATATTTAAAATTCATTTTTTTTTGTTATAGCTGTCATACATTGTTTAAGTTTTCTGGTGCATAGTGGATGCGCAAGTTTGCCTACAATTGCAACAAAACAGCAGTCGGCACACATGAAATTTTCAGTTCCTATTATAATATCCCTTCACTCTATATATTATCTTATATGAAATTGTTTATTCATTACCATTACCAATCATGTTGATCATCATCATTACTTGTGTTTTCGTGGTTATATTAACATTAAAATAATTTTCTATTTTTTTCTAATTGGTTATACATACTTTAAATATCATGTATTATATTTTCAATTATTATATTGATCCTTTCTTCTCATCTTATGATTTAGAAGTATCTAGTGCCTTTAATACAAAAAGCTGCAACGGAATCTGTGGTAGGCTTTTGAACTTATTACTGAATGTATTTTTCATTTCCGGTTTGCGAATGGACATTATACTAAATCTGAGCTGATCTGATTCGTGTAGCGCTGTGTGCCATTTGGCTAGTGTCTGATTTTACAGTACAATATTTGTCATTACTGTCTAATAACTCACAATATCATTATATTTGATGAGAGTTTTTCATTGGTTTTGCTTCATAGATTATTTAAACATTACTTATTGTTTGTTATGTCCATTTGTCTTCACGAAAACAAGAGCGGCGCTCAGCTTGAGCTTGGCTCTCACCGGTGCGCGTTCATCCAATACGCGCTCTCCTTCTCGTGTTTCTGTTTATCGAGCACATCGAACACGAGAGCAACGGATGAACGCGACATGTTTGCACTCAGATTCGAGCTCAAGTGCAAAACATGAGTTTGAACATCAGGCGTAAAACTCGAGGTCAAGCATAATTGTTGGTGCCTCTGCTCGATCACCAACGGGTGGAGGCGAAGGCTGATTATGTTTTTTTCTTCTACGGCTACATCTGCAAGCAGCCAAAGCAGTGTGTGCGTTAGCTTCGAAATACTACCTAACAAAAGCCCTACGCTTAATTTAAAAACTAATTCTATTCAATTTTCAAAACCTGCCGAACTCTACGGGGCCTATCGATACTTTCTCTTCACATCTTTGATTCTAGCAGAAATTGCTGTTTACTACTGGGTCCCATGATGTTGGGAAGATATTTCTAATTTCAAAACAACGCAGCATAGTTCGCCGTTTATCGTAATTGGATAAAGCCTTAGATGCGCTATTTCATATACCTTTTTCCCGCCTTTTTTCAAGTTAGTCTTCATAAAATATTTTAAAATAGCAATTAAAGTAATAGATTTTTCAAAGAACTATTTCCTAAGTAACAGTTTTATCACATTTTGGAACCTTTGAATGTCTTTTGAATCGTAAAACAATTAATTACGCTACACAATTTGTAGTAAAACAAGTTTTCATATTGGAATAATTTAATATGCTTAGATACTACTTCATATTCCAAACACTATAGCAAATTTAAATTTCAAAGCAAGTACTTATACAATGTTGCTCCATACTATGTCCATACTTATGTCATACTACAGTTGCTAGAAAAATATTATTTGGTGAAAGTATGAACGCTTCGAATTGTTACATAGTTCCAAAAAAGAAAAAACACTGGCAAGCTGCGAGGATTTGATCAGGTTTAATTCAGTAATATTAAACAACAGTTATTCAAAAACACGATACCGGTCACACGATTCGGTGTAGCGATCGCTATAGCCTTCGAACCCGTGTTAGTCGTCGAGCCTGCCTGAGTCATTGGGGTCTCCAGACTCGCTGGCGTCGTCAGAATCGTTGAGGTCATCTGGGTCATATACGTTATCGAGGCTGATGAACAACCATCTTCGGATGCGCTGCAGACTTCTTGGAGGGTCGAGTGCTGTAATTTGTTCAGCTGAGAAACACATTTGAGCATGTTCTTTCCATTGTCTGTGGTACATGCATATACATGTGTTACGCCAGTGCGGTGCATCGTCAAAATCTCTGCAATTCGGGTTTTTAAGTTGTCTCCTGTCTGTCGTGCTTTTATTTCCATCATAGAGAGCGTTCTTGTTTTCAGTTTCCCGTCGATCTGGACTCTCGCATTGACGCCAATAATTTTTCGGTTATGACGTTGAGCTCCGTCAAATTCTAGGCAGAAAATGTGTTTCAATTCTTCTGCGCTAATGCTGCGTATGATTGTGTCAATCTTAGCAATATCCGCTTCTCCATATGATGGAATTTTAAGCGCCTTTGTCACAAGCCCAATGGTCGTTTGGCATTGCTTGGAATTTAAAAAAAATGAATGGAATTGATTTAATTGCCGGCATCTCCACAAGAGAGTTGAGGAACTCGATAGGGTCAACGTAGATAGTCACGGCCTTCAATCGTTTGGCTGGAGACTTGTGCGCCGTTTCAATGGACTGGTCTGATTTACGTTTATAGGCAGCTATTCCAATTTGACCTGCAATGTTTGGATGGTGTTGGGCAATGTGCCGCTTCAAACTACTTGTACTGTCTTTTAATTTGCCAGGGCATCCTTCAACCTTACATTTAAACACTTTTTCATGTTCATCAAAGGTAAAAAAACGTTCCTTGATGTCTGTCATAGTTTTCCTAGTAATAACGCGTAGATAAATGACAAATAAGCTCAAGTAACAATAAATTATTATCATCAAAACATAGCAAACAATAAAATGAAATTCAATAGCTGTCCGAATTGGTGTAAAATATTTGATTAAACAGGTTAACAATTTTTTTTTCATAGGCAAATGAAAGCATTGCTATGCGTATTGTTTTAAGTACAACGAAAATCCAAAGCACAAAAAATCATCAAGGTCATATTTTCCAGATATTTTACTTTTAAAATTTGTTGACACATATGCACCGCAACATACAAATGAAGCTCTAACGTAACTTGTGATCATCAGTTTTACATTTTTTGTTATCTAAATGAAATTTCTTTGTCTTAATCGCAAATAAGAACTATTTAAATTATCTTTCAAACGATATTTGAAACATCAAAATTGAAAGTATCAAGGTTTTATCAAAAGAATCTGATACTTTAATCGGAATATTGTCAATAAGTACATAAACCATATATGCACAGCCGTTATATCTGTGCTGTCATGAATTTATTATAATCGGATTTAATTTTTTTTAAACATGCA
The DNA here is from genome assembly GCA_034211315.2 of Aedes japonicus. Lineage (NCBI taxonomy): Eukaryota > Metazoa > Arthropoda > Insecta > Diptera > Culicidae > Aedes > Aedes japonicus. Next base: position 13,325 of record JASCZW010016702.1, on the reverse strand, counting down.
ACAAGAAATCTTTCTCCTAGTTTTCTTCTACTATTTATAAAATCGTATTGTTCTCACAGCAAGTAAGCAGTCAGGTACCTTTCTTATATTTGTCCTCAAACCTAGAAGAACTAAGCATCAATTTGAAGGGTCAATCTAAAATTCAGTTATAAAAATTGTCAAGTGGATCAAAAGTTATAAATTTAAAAAAAAAAAATTATAAAATTTTTAGAAATCTTCATTTTTAGGACCTCTCCACCCTACTGACGATATAAAACTACATTGGTCTTATTATTTTCGATGAGAAACAAACCTACCAATCATTTCCGAGTTCTGAGAGATTGTATATCTAGTTTTCATAGGAACTGTGTCAGGTGTAAACCAGAGGAGATATAGGAAATATCAAGAACTGATTTTCACCCGAAACTTAAAAAACTTTTATCTTCATTGATTACTCACCGTTTGGATTGCCAAATATACGTGAATAAACCACTTACGCACAAAGCTATTAAACCTCTATAAGATTATTATAAACCGGGGTTGCTGCTTGTCAAATCTCTGTCCGACCGAAAACAGTACAAGTGTATTGAACGCCGCAAGGAGCAAAAGAGAATAAAAACAATCTTTTCGATATGAAATCGAAATCTTTGCGAGCGCCACTGCGAACGGGGCACAAAACATGAGCACGAAGCTTACGCTCGTGTTCATGTTCATTTCAATGAGTGCATGTGTGCACTTCAAGAGAGTATTCATTTGAGAGTGTATACTTCATAAAACATCTCTGCTAGGCTGTACCTAGAAGACTTTAATTCCCTTTCAATTAAATCTTCCCTGTTTCAGGAGCAACTTCTAAGTTAGGAGCAATAACTATTTGGCCAACAAAAATAAAAGTGGATTTGCTGTTATAAAGTCAACATCAAGCAGGAAATATTGACCATGGCAATAATAAATAAAAATTAAATGTATAAATGTTCTGTAAAATTTCAATAGAATTAACAAACTTTTTTAGGATACCCCAAATCACGTTTTTAGTGAATTGCTGCTATCGCTGAAAACGAATGAAAACGTGCATAAGCGTGGACCCACAGAACTCTACATATTAATAATTTACAACATTTCTTGCATTTCAGGATTTACCGAATGAAGACCATATATAATAGATACGAATGCTTGCAGTATTTTTCATTTAAAAAAAAATATATACATTATAATATGAATATTTCACGGAAATGGAAGGGACCATCAGGGCACCCGGTTGAAGCACTCTGACTGGGGAGAGTGGAAATGCCAACTCCCCATTGCTAACAGTGCGTGAATAGAGGATGGGCTCTTCTCCCCGCCCATTGGGGCATCCTCATGTTAGCTTGCTTGCTCTTGTGACCAATTGTTCAATCTTGTTGTTGGAAGGAGATTCTATATATCCCTGTGGATACGTATAAGTGATGTTGCCTATCGATCCATCCAACCCCATTTAGGCCCTTCATACAATGGCATGATTAGGATAATCAGTGGTTATTTAAGCTTGATCAAGTCTAACAGAGAGGAGAGCCTATTGCTGTTGGACTTAATTTCCGTGCTACAAAGGGTGGTAGTACATATCATACATACATACTTCGAAAGGTTTGCTATCTTTGTGTTTTCATGACATTTCGTTCACTTCCAAATATGGTAATGTCCACTTTCCGGTATAAATTATGGTCTTATTATATTTATTTTTTAAATAGTCATTTATTTGTGCAGGCTCAATCGAATCAACTTTACAGAGAAAAATTTTCATAATTTATACATCATTTATCTTATAACTAAACTTTCACTAAAAAAAAACACTTATTTAAAAAAGGAAAAAAGTACGTTCATACATAACACTTACACAACTTTGTAGAGAAGAAAATTACTTTTCCTTCAGAAACGAACATTTCAAACAATTAAAAGGCGTCCCTATGGGTAACCCCCTTTCCTCTTTTCTGAGCGAAATCTTCATGGCGAATTTCGAAAAACAATTGCAAGATCAACTACCTACCGTTTGGTGTAGATACGTTGATGATGTGTTTAGAATTTTAAAGAAAGATCTCTTACCTCTCACCCTAAAAACCTTAAACAACGAACATAAAAACATAGAATTCACTTATGAAGTTGAAAAAGATAATAAATTATAATTTTTGGACTTGCTCGTAGTGAAAGAACAAACTAAACTCACATTTGAAATTTACAGAAAACCAACAAACACACAACGCACAATACCACATACGTCTAACCACTCATACCAACACAAAATAGCATCATTTAACCACATGATACACAGAATACAGACATTACCACTAAGTCCAAACGGCATAACTAAAGAACTCGACTACATTTTTGACACAGCACACTTGAATGGTTACTCCCGAAAACTAATACAAAACGTAATCAACAAAAAAAAAACACAAAAACAATACAAACAATCACTCACCACATTAACAGATACACAACCCCAACTTAAAAGAATAGCAATGACATACTATAACCACACTACACAATTACGACCAATCCTACGGAACTTCGGTTTTGAAATAGTTTATACTAGTAAAAATAATCAACTTAAAACCCTCTTAGGGTCTGGCCCCATTAACAGTCTAAACAAATTCGGGGTCTACAAAATAACTTGTGACAATTGCGGAAAAATTTACATTGGACAAACTAAACGTAATCTCAATATTCGATTCAAGGAGCATATTGCCGAAGTCACTGTAGCAAACAAAGACATTGACAAAGGGATCATAAACCATTTTAAATTAAAAGTAGCTGAACATATATTCAACGAAGAACATTTTTTAAACTTAAATAACATACAAATCTAAAGACATATCACAAACCCCTGGAAACTAAATGTAGCGGAAAGCATAGCAATCCACAAACAAAATTCCAAAAAATTGCTAACAAGGATCAAAGAAACGGATATTCGTGGATGTTAAAATTTATACCTTCTTCACAAAAACAACTCACTACACAACACAACACCAAATTTGACTAACTTCAAACGAAGTAATAATGAATAACCTTGTTGGTGTCAAACAACATTTCAGGTATACAAACAAACACATTAACACACTCAAGTACTTCCCTACCCACCCCTACCTCACACACCGTACCAACAAACCTACTATAAATACTAGACCTACTGTGATGTTCTCTTCAAGTCGAGCACGCGACAACGAAGAAGTCAAACGAAATAGGCCTATCTGTCAAAAGATAAGCTCGTAGTGGAATTTCAAGGAATTTGCTCGCGTTTACTAGCGAAAATTTGCGAAAAAAGTGTTTCAATGTTTTATTTTTTATTTTTAAAAAAGTGATCATATAAAGTATTAATTTTAAATTCTCCTAGTTTCCCAATTCCCAATTATAACTAAAGTTACGGAGATAGAACCGATTACTCGCGGCTGTCTCGAGGTTAATAGGAATTACAAATTACGGATGGGAAAGAGGGTATGAATTTAAAGTATGGTTTACATAACACATTATATTTAAATTCTAAATTATAGTAACACTTATAACTATACAATTTATGGTTTTCTTTTGACTTGAAAATTTTTTGAACAAGAAAAAAAAACACACTCACATACACAGATAAAAAAAAAAACTTAAAGTTAACATACAGGTTAAACTAACTACAATTTTAGGCTAATGTTAGTCAAGAACACATAAATGAGTTTCATGTACTCCAAATCACGTACAGCCAAAATATCCCGAATTGGCACATTGGGTTGTCTACCTCGAGCTCGAAGGGAATCATAAAGCCCTGATCTGACTCCACGATGCTCAGCACAAGACCAAATAACGTGATCTGCGTCCTGATAGCCTTTTCCACACTCACAGAGATTGCTGTCGCTCAGCCCAACCCGGTATAAATGAGCGTTCAAAGAATAATGATTGGACATGAGGCGAGACATGACACGAATGAAGTCTCGACCTACATCCATCCCGCTGAACAAAGATTTCTTCGACACCTTTGGGATGATAGAATATTGCCATCGCCCCAAATCTCCTTTACTCCATTTATACTGCCAGCTGACGAGTGACTGTTGACGAAAAATAGTAAAAAATTCGTTGAAGGCGATTTGTCGATCACAAATATCGCCTTCCATATTGCCCACGTTTGCAAGCGTGTCCGCTTTATCGTTGCCCGAAATCGAACAATGGAAAGGGACCCATACAATGGTGATGATAAAATAACGCGAAGATAAAGCACTTAGAAGCTCCTGTATTTTCATGAGAAAATACGAGGAGTGCTTTACCGGCCTCAAGAAGCGAATAGCTTCTATAGAACTGAGACTATCCGTGAAAATGAAGTAGTGATCCGGTGTTAATGAGGCAATAATTTCTAGCGTAAAGTGTATTGCCGCTAATTCAGCGACATATACGGAACAAGGAGCATGAAGTTTACGATTGGCGCTATAAATTTCATTAAATATTCCAAAGCCCGCTGACTCCTCTATCAATGATCCGTCAGTGAAGAACGATTTAGTGGAATCAACTAGGCCAAACTTTGCAGCAAATATCACAGGAACAATCATAGGACGATGATGCTCTGGGATATGGTTTATTATATTCGTGCAACATTGGTGTTTCTTATCTGTAAAATTGAGCCCAAACCCAAACCACTGTGTCATAAAGGGTGTATTCGATAAAAATGGCACACACATATATACTCATCAAAATTAAACTGATTATCGGATTTTCTTGAAATTTTCAGGAAATGAAGAACTACTAATGAGTTTTGATTTACAACATTTGTTTCATTCTATTTCGTTTCTCATCCCGAATGCCCGCACCTTCCTTTTCACTCCACCCATCAAATTTTGTACAACCGATTTTCCCAGTGTTTTTGTTGTTTTTACCCAAATTTTCTTCAATTCTAGCTCTGTTTTTATAGTTTTGGGATGTTTGCGAAGTTCTGTTTTCATAATTGCCCAGAATTTTTCAATTGGACGAAGTTCCGGTGAATTTGGTGGGTTCATATCCTTTGGCACAAAATTGACTCCGTTGGCTCGGTACCACCCCAATACGTTTCGAGCGTAGTGGCAGAATGCTAGATCAGGCCAAAACAGAGTTGATCCTTTGTGCTTCTTAATGAATGGCAAGAGACGCTTCTTAAGGCACTCTTCCGTGTAAATCGCACCGTTTATTGTTCCGGAAGTGATGAAGGGAGCATTTATTTCACCACATCCGCAAATCGCCTGCCAGATTAGAAACTTCTTTGCAAATTTCGATAGTTTCTTCTTTAGAACATCCTCCGGAACATCGAACTTCGACTTGGCAACGAAATATTCTTGCCCAGGAAGTTGACGGAAGTCGGCCTTGACGTATTTTTCGTCATCCATCACGATGCAACCGGATTTGGTGAGCAGCTTCGTGTAAAGTTTCCGGGCGCGGGTTTTCGCAGTGATGTTATGTTTTTCATTCCGGTTTGGGGCTTTTTGCACTTTGTAAACATGTAACCCAGCACGTTTCATGGTTTTCTGCACAAAACCGACTGACACCTTAGACTTTTTAGCGACATCTCGAATTGACATGTTTGGACGGTACTTGAATTGTTGTACGACTTTCCTGGCCATTTTACTGTCCATTGGATCACTTTTACCACTCCTTTCTTTCCTTTGGACACTCAGACGCTCCTTGAAGGTTCTTATTACATGAGACACAGTTGTATTTGCAATTCCAAGCCTTTTAGCAATCCACCGGTGGGACGCCCCTGGATTTTGATTGTGAGTGCACAAAATTTTCTCACGGACAATTTCTTGTTTCGACGACATGACTGGAACTACTGAATGTATAACTATGAAACTTGGCAGATGTAAATAATACACTATGGATTAGATCTACTCAAATTTCTAGGTTTTTTACTCATACGATTCAAAAGTTACAGAAGATTTTATGTGTGCCATTTTTATCGAATACACCCTTTAGTTAGAGTTGACAAATATTTCACAAACTTTTAGGAAAAGCTGAATCGTCAAAGTTTTCACCCACCCTAATCTTCATAGATCCAGACACGCAAAGCGAAACAATTAGAAATTATTGCTGACTTCGGTTAAGTTAAACTAGATATCAAAAGTTGTCACAGGCGAACCAATTCAGAGCTTAAAGTCTCTGTATTAAAGTAAAAAGCCCGCATTAATCCACCGATGCACAGTGGTCCAGTAAGCTACTTTAGGCGGACATGAGGTTTTCAATGGAAATTTGTGGTATTAGAGCTTTGGCTACTTTTGAGAACTTGTTGCAAACTTATTGTACTACAATTTGTATGAAATTATTTTTTTCTTGCATTAAACGCAAGAGTGGCGATACTCTAACATTTTTATGGGCCAATATCGTGAGATGATATGTACAGCAAAGTTGTAGAAATTGTTATTATAAAAAACTTTGGAGAACATATTTTCTGTCTAGCTTCAAAGCCTACTGCGATAATTCCGAATTTAAGTAAATATTCGTTTTTCGACTAAAAGTCATTCATTTTTAACTTTTTACCAGCTTGCTATGTTCTACAAAGTTGATTGTTTTGACATTTGCCATAACTTTGCTGAATACACCATAGTTCTGTTTCTTCTTGTTTTCATTTTATAGTAAATTTTCAGTTAAATTTTCGCCATATTATAGGGCTTACAACATGAAATGGAGCACATGAAAAAAATATGGCATACCATGACTTGATTCAACACACTTTAGAGTACGTTTAAGGAGAATTTGGGAGAGGTGATATTTTTCTATCTTTCTTAAAGCTACTTTCTGTAACATACAGTTTTCAATAAAAACATTCATCAGGAGCTGAAATAGAATCAAAACACTTAGAAATCATGGCTATCTCTGTTCAGTATATGACAGTTACAACGTGCTTTCATAGAAAAACGCTTAATAGGATGTTAGTTAATTTTTATTAAGTTTCGAGCTTCTTCAGGTAATTCAAACAGACACAGTTTGATTTATCTGAAGAAGCTCGAAACCTTATAAAAATTAACTAACATGCTATTCCGCGTTTTTCTATGAAAGCACGTTGTAACTGTCATATACTGAACAGAGATAGCCATGATTTCTGTGTGTTTTGATTCTATTTCAGCTCCTGATGAATGTTTTTATTGAAAATTGTATGTTACAGAAAGTAGCTTTAAGAAAGATAGAAAAATATCATACTGAAAAAAAAATCAATAGCGTTCTATGGGAACGTTGTAGCTTCCATTTGCCGTCAACAGAAATGAAATCGGTTCACAAATGGCTGAGAAACCGATGTGACATTATTTGTAACACACACACACACACACACACACACACACACACACACACACACACACACACACACACACACACACACACACACACGCACATGCATCCACACAGACATGTGCTCAGTTCGTCGAGCTGAGTCGAATGGTATATGACACTTGGCCCTGTGGGCCTCGGATAAAAAGTCGAGTTTTCAAGCGATCTTAATACCCTTTTATTGATGTAAGAAGGGTAAAAAGAGGATAAGCCATGTCAGAATACCTCGTTTTTGGTTTCTAAAATTGTTCGCCCTAACAGATTTGTGGAAGGAACTGTAGCACATAGCTTTTCTCTTTAATATGTTTGAGGTAGTAAATGTAATCGTACACAAAATTTATTGAACCACGGCAAGGTTAAATGCTGCCTTCAACGTAGCGGCAAAAATTTCGTTAAAGCTGCAACAAAAGCAGAGGGACATTGGACAGATGGGACAAAGCATGTTACCACCATAATTCGTTATCAAGATTCTAGTCGGAAATGTTCCATTTCGACTTTCCGGAATCTCGAGGCAACATCGCTGGAGCAAACAGTTTTAGAGCAAAACCCACCCGAATCTTAAAATCTCATCTAAAGCAAACCGACCACATAGTTTCTAAGCGAATCCCCACCGTGCATGTAGATAATGTAATATTACTGCAATGCAGTATCTTCCCTGATAACTGGCAGAACCATTCATGTCGAAATACAGCATACCATCCAATCACATCCGATTTAGAATTTTTACGACCCCCCCACCGACGTGTAACAATCGACCTGTAAAACCTAAATCATGTAACCCCCCCGGATGAAAAACGGCTACGATACAAACTTCTCCGGCGAAACGTGCCCAAAGGCCTAAATCGACATCTTTCACGCCGTTTTTAGTAGTTATTCGCGCGCGGTGTGTGTGTGCAGTGCACGCGTTTATGCGCGCCGAAAACCCCTTTTTCCGGAACCCCTAGCGAACGCCTTATGCCTTTCTTTATGATTTATAGACTTTCCTGCGACTTGAAACATTTCTTCCCATCGCCATGCGTATGATTTATGGACAGACAACGTGGTGCTGTGCCAAAACATGGGATACGCACTTTTATAGCCGATAAAATACGCGCCCCGTTGCTGCCGAGTGCCGAAGTGCGAGAAGTGCGCCCTGATGGATGCGAACAGAACAGAACGGTGGAGAACTTTAAAATCAACTTTTCATGAACTGGGTCGTCGCGTCGGCGGCGTTGGCTCATAGAAATCGTTGTCGATATTTCGCTGTGAATGAAGAGCCCAACACGTGCTGCCATATGATTTGAGGGGGCAATGTGAAGCAACCTGAAATCCGGCGAATTAATTTAGTTGACTGGAACGTCGTCAGAACAGGCAGCCGGGCGGAACTATCTCGCCAGCACCGGTGTTACGGTTTATACGTCAGGTCAAATGAGTGAGTGAATGATGATGGCAGCCACCGAGCACTCGGGACACAACTTCTGATAAGTGTGCGGCTGTGTAGGTGTGAGTGTATGACGCTTTATTCACCGGTTAACCAAGTTGGCTACCTGGTGGCAGGCACCTACTGACGATTTTGGACGATTGATTGTGTCAACCAGCGTGCTTCCGGTGAGTGCGTGTGTTTGTTCATGATAATTGCAATCGGAAACGCACGCTCGGCCAATGGGGCAGAAGAAAGTTGAATCGGGGAAGGGGAGAGATTCTTCCTGCTAGAGTGCTCTCAGGTGGGGACTCCACAATTGAAGCATAGGGAAAGTGAATAATTGTTGCAGTCCCCCATTGAGAGCCAGTGACGTATGAACTGCAGTTGAAGGTTGTTTGCTGCATCGTGACTTCAGTTGCTATGGGAGTAAATTTCTAACTACACTTCAGTGTATTCAAATGAGTGATTACTTCATAACGGAAGTGCACCTCTAAGAATTCAATTAAATATCTCTTTTGGAATGACTAAGAAGACATGATAAGCTACTATTTGAGTCGAACATAAATAATGCACATCGGAACATTGACGTGGCAGAGTAGATTAACGATTACCTACTTCTATTTTCTAAGCATTTGGAGCTGATTGCTGTCACAATTAGCGTATGCTTTCCTCTCAGTTAAGTGTTCTAAGTACACTTTCACAGTTGCTAATTGAGAGCTTTCGATGTCAGGTTCCTTTTTAGCATTATATGGTATCCTAATGTGGCAAGTCCACAAACCACTAGATCACCACCAGATGGCAGGGAAACCGCAGGAAAAATTGCAAAAAGCAGTCCAGTTTTTTAAATGCTTACGTTATTGACAGCAACCGCGGTTTTATTCGGCTATCGTATTATTCAAACTGTGTGTTATTTTTGACACTACGAAATCAGCAGTATTTTCAAATATTTTGTCGGCAACCATATTTTCGAATAAAAAAACATTATGAACGAGTGTTCATTAAGAAATGCATTTTTGACATTTTAAAAATGGAAGTGATCCAAAAAATGTAACAATGTGATCCATACCGTATATACAATTTTAAAATCAAATGTCAAAAACGTACCAGTATATACCCAGCGAATGATCGATAAAGTTGTAGGGATTCGCTCAGATACGTATTGCAAATCTACATATATCTATATACAGTACTGGACAAAATAAAGTACGCACCTTCCAAATTTCAATAAATTGTCATATTACCCAACAACTATGAGAGATAACATTTCGAATTTTCGGAATGTGGATTCGTTTGAGCATTGAGAGTAATATTTTCAACAAAAAAAGAAAGGTTATGGACAAAATAAAGTACGCACTTAAGAAATTCGTAACTTTTAATACTTATTGTTAAAATCAATACTTAGTATGACCACCTCGCGCCTCAAGAACGGCTTGCAGGGGTCGTGGCATACTTTCAACGATATTTGGGATGTGTTGAAGGTTTAAATCCATCCAGGCCTTCTTCAGAGCTTTGAATAGTTTGTCATGGTTGGTCACGTTTCTTTTGTCTACGTTTTTATCCAGAATAGATAGGATTCAAGTCCGCAGTCCGGGCTTTGAGGTGGCCATTCCAATAGTTTGATACGCGAAGCACGGAGAGTTTAATGGTTTTGTGGGCGTTCTGCAAACCTGTTTTACGTGCCGACTCCTCCAGATTTCTTGTGAGAATGCCGATGAATGAGTTGGCAGTCATTATTCCATCTATTTTTGCAATATTTTGCAATAGTTCATGTAAAGCACCCCCACACCATGATATTGCCACCTCCGTGCTTCACTGTTTTTTGAACATTTTTATTTGCAAGTTTCCGTCCAGGTTTTTTCCAGACTCGTGCCCTGTTTAGAAGTCTGATGGCTAGTTGATGTACTTTTGGGCAAAGTTGAGACGATTGATCCTACAGGAGTCATAATTAGTCTAAAATAAATGCCAACATCGAAACAAACAAACCTGTTAACTTTGCGTATCGAAGGTTGACGTTGGGCAAAGCTGTTTTTATATCCTGTTTCATGAAGTTCGCTCGGATATGTTCAAGTAGACGTTTTCCTTGATTTTCTTGATTCCTTGGATTTTAGTCACTTCGTGGTCAATTCGGTTGTCTTCCGTTTTCTTCCTCTACTTGTTCTGTCTGCCACACTTCCGAGATCCTTGTACGTCTCTGTTTGAAAGATATTTTTTTTTCATCTTATCGGATTGAAACGCATTTAATATGATACGTTATCATCAAACAACGTTATCATTCAAGGGGTAGGAAAGCATTCGCACGCTGTATGGCAAGATGCACAGTTGTGGTTGTAGTAGCGTGTACTGTATTTTGTCAAGCTGAAAGCGACTCATGCTAGCAGTTTATCAAACTATTTAACAAATCTATATATATAAAAATGAAATGCTGTCCGTTCGTGACAGCATAACTCACAAACGACACGATGGATTTACTTGATTTCTTTTTTGGTTGATTTGCCTTGGTTTCTAACAGGTTTATATGAAGAAAAAATTAGAAAAATTTACTGGAAAATGAAAAAAAAATCATAAAAACCAAAATGTGATTTTGTATTGGAATATCATAATATGCTAGACAGCAAGACCATTTTTCGATTTGTAAAGAGGAACCGTTGAAAACTATTATAATGGCGTCGTTATTAACAAAAACAAAAGAACGAGACAAGAGAGAATCTCTGATTGAACTTTTGAAAAGATATACAAAAAATGATAATACAATAGAGTCGCATTTTTTTACGGGGTTTTCGGAATTTTAAGTGGTTTGCGGAAAAAATACGCGGTTTTCGTTGTTCATTTGAGTAGATACCGTTCACTAAATTTGATAAAAATGTGTCTAAACCTAGCTTTTATCGCTTTTTACGAAGTTTTCGTGAATTACGGGTTTTTACGTGGATTCAGGGATTTACTCGGTTTTTTAAAAACGGTGTTTTTTAACAGCGCTTTCATCCCTGTGTAAAAAGTAACCTCAGTATAAGGCTCCACCAAACTGCAGCGTTTTTTTTGCCGCCGCGGCAGCGAAATTGCGGCGGAAAAATCGCCGCAGTGAGATTACATGGCGGCTTATGGGAGCGCTCAAACCGACGCGATGCGTTTTTTAATCGCGTAGGTTTGTGTGCTCCCATAAGCCGCCATGTAATCTCATCGCGGCGATTTTTCCGCCGCGATTTCGCTGCCGCGGCGGCAAAAAAACCGCTGCAGTTTGGTGGAGCCTTAAACGATTTATAGCGTGTAGATGCACGTATAAACTGAAACGTTAGTATTGGTGACACCTCGCAGTGAGATATAAATTCTCGATCAACAATATAATACGGCCTATCAACATTTGTAAACAAACATTTCTGAGTCCTTTTTCTCTTAAAACATAGGTCACCCATGCAAACCAATACCATAATCATGTAGGGGAAAGTTTACCCTACACGATGATGTTATAGGTTTGCGTGTGTAGCTTATGGCTTGCGTGAAAATAGGCTCAGAAGTGTATGTTTACAAACGTTGAAATGCCCTATTCTAATGTTGGTTAAGAATTGAAGTGAAGGTCAATGGAAAGTGAAGGTATTAGTTCTAGACAAAATAGTCAAAAGGACGAAAGTAACATTTGTAAACAATGACTTCTTGCGTATTTTTCTGGGATCTGCTTGCTTTCGTTCGCCGTGTGATTAATCAGGAAGATGAAAACAACGAAATTACTAGAAATTAAAAAGACACTAATTAAGTTGTGATTTCAGTCAATTTCAATTAGTATTGTTGTAAAATGCCTCCAACTAGACGGAATAATATCGGTCGTAGCAGCCACACGGCTGCTAGCTTAGCAAATTCTCGAATGAGACAAAGGGACGATCAGCGTGCAACTCAAACTGAATTGGATCGACAATGGATTTCATGGGCTCGAATGATGTTGAGTGAAGAAGAAACAACAGCTCAAAATATAAGCAATAAAGTTAGAAAGAAGCATAATCGCAAGTATCAGAAAGATCAGGTGACAATCTTGCCCAACATAACCTTATAAATTGATTTCGAAGGCAAGCCTACATTCCAAAAAATATTCAACGTGCTGTCTTTAGTTGATTACAATGCGAATATATCAGTCGCCATTGAATCAATGAGTGTAGTTTGTGCTTATTGTAATGCATTGAAGTTCCCAAATGGAACACCAGAGTCTTTGATGTTTGGATCAGGACGTGGTTCTAAACATTTGCAGAACATCCAGAGTAATAATGGTTGTTTTAAAATGATTTCGTTTGGCGCAACGCACATAACAATATTATAACTTTTCTTGGACATAGTTTAAAAATTAGTAAATTATAAAATTGTGGAACCGGCTACGTTACAGGTCAACTTTACCAAAACGCAAGTTCAATATTGCCACCGACGGACACAGTCCATAAATTTCTACAGATTTATATCATGGGAGATTCACTCAGCAAGATTATTCCACCATGATGCGGGACATTGTACAAAAATTGCAAGCGATGCTTCATGAGTCCAATGGATTGATTCAAACATTCAAGACTGCTCTAGATCCGATGCCATCTAACAACCATAAGCATGCGATTCAAGCTAATTACTTCTCCAATTTTCCAATAAGTAGTTTAAGTGTGAGCAGGACAACGTCTGCCGG
>JASCZW010016701.1:0-18278 GCA_034211315.2 Aedes japonicus | reverse complement strand
TAAACTTCAGGCAGAATTTTGTGGTTTTAACGATTTTAAAGAAATAGCTATCCTTGACCGTATCATTGCGGGCTGCGGGATAAGAATTTAAGGCAAAGGTTACTCAGTGAAGAAAATTTAAAATTAGTTTCTGCTGAAAAGTTGATCGCAACTTGGGAAATTGCCAAAGCAAATGCGGGCACTGCTGAAACTCCAACAAATTTCTCAAACATGATTGCTGCGATCGGAAGCCATTCTGGATCGGGGCAAGGAATAGCAATGGGGGGGCGAGCAAGGTTCTCCAACATGGCTCATAATTCCCGAGAGGACGAAGCTGATGCAGGAAGTAGTCGTGTTCCGGTTAGAAACCGGTTGGGATACAGACCTTACGATAAGATGATACAATTAGGAGGAAGAAGATAACAATCGGAATCGCAAGGAAGGAAAGATGAGGCTTATGGAAGACAACGACCAGACTATTCACAAACGGTTTGTAATTTCTGTGGCATTAAAGGCCACATTAAAAATAAATGCTTCAAGTTGAAAAATTTACACCGTGATGCAGTAAATTTGGTGGACTCATACAAGCCTGGTCCATCAGCGGACAGACATTTCAACGAACTACTTAATAGGATGCGGACAACGGACTCGGATGACGAGATAAGCGACACAGGTGATTTAGAGTGCATGTTGGTGGCGTCCATTAATAAAATAAGTAATCCCTGTCTAGTTCAGGTAAAAGTGGAAGGTAAAGACCTTGAAATGGAGATTGATTGTGGCTCTTCGATCTCGGTAATGAGCATAAAGCAATATCACTCCATGTTTGACAAACCTTTAGAAAGTTATAGCAATCAACTGATTGTTGTGAATGGAGCTAAACTTAAAATTGCTGGGAAGGTTAATGTTTCTGTGAAATTCAATGGGAAAACGGAGCTTATGAGTTTATTAGTTCTTGATTGTGAGAACACATTTTATGCTTTGTTTGGTAGAACTTGGTTGGACATTGTTTATCAGAATTGGAGACTTTTCTTCAAAAATACTATGGTTATCAACAGTCTACAAAGTGATTCCAGTGAAAATGCTGTAGAAAAACTAAAAAGAATACAGCCAAGTTTTTGAAAAGAATTTTTCTTCGCCTATCAGAGGATTTAAGGCAGAACTTAGTGATGAAGGATGGCACACCTATTTTTAAAAAGGCGTATAGGTGCCATACCGACTGAGACATAGAGTATCAGATTATTTAGACCGATTAGAGAGGGAGAAGGTTATCACTGCAATTGATACAAGCCAATGGGCTTCTCCGATTATTATTGTTATGAAAAAAAAAAAAATAATGATATTCGGTTAGTTATTGACTGCAAGGCATCTCTTAACAAGTCCTTAGTACCAAATACGTACCCTCTGCCAACAGCCCAGGATATTTTTTCAAATTTGTCAGGTTGTAAGTTTTTCTGTGCCCTAGATTTAGAAGGAGCTTACACTCAATTAGAACTTTCCGAGAGATCCAAAAAATTGGTAGTGATTAATACTATGAAAGGACTGTATACATATAAAAGGTTGCCACAGGGAGCTTCGTCAAGCGCTTCCATTTTTCAGCAAGTGATGGATAAAGTTTTGAAGGGATTGAGAATGTGTCATGTTATTTGGATGATGTTCTGGTCGCTGGAAAAACCCTAACGGAATGTCATACCAAACTTTTTTTAGTATTTGAGAGGTTAGCAAATGCCAATATAAAGGTAAACTTTGCCAAATGCAAATTTTTTGTGAATGAGCTCACACATTTGGGGCACATTATAAGTGACAAAGAGTGAAAGCCTTGTCCTGAAAAGATTTCGACAATTGAGAAGGCGAGTGCTCCAAGAAATGAACAAGAATTGAAGTCTTTTTCTTGGTTTGATTAATTATTATCATAAATTTATCCCACGATTATCAAGTATACTGCATATTTAATATAACCTACTCAAGAACAATGTGAAGTTTATCTGGGATGACAAATGTCAGAAAGCTTTTGAGGAAAGTAAGAACTCGCTAGTAAATGCTAACCTTTTAGAATTTTACGATGCTACGAAACCAATTGTTGTCATCTCAGACGCTTCTAGCTATGGCATAGGCGGGCTTATTGCACATGTAGTTGATAACGTGGAAAAACGAATATGTTTCACATCCTTTTCTTTAAACTCGGCACAACAAAAATATCCCATACTCCATCTGGAAGCATTGGCGTTAGTTTGTAGCATTAAAAGATTTCACAATTTTTTATATGGGCAACGTTTTACAATTTACACGGATCATAAACCTTTAGTAGGAATTTTTGGAAAGAAGGGTAAGAACTCTATTAACGTAACCAGACTTCAGAGATTTGTTTTAGATTTGGCTATTTATGATTTTGATATTGTCTACAGACCGTCCAATAAGTTATTGGATTTTTGTTCTAGATTTCCATTAAAGCAGGAAGTTCCTGAGGAAATAGGCACAGATATTATTAAAAGTATTAATTTTGGAAAGGATCTACCTATAGATTCAAAAATGATTGCTGAAGGTACCAAGGATGATGAGTTTTTGCTCAAAATTAAAGGATTCATGAAAAACGGTTGGCCGGAGAGAGTAGAAAAATGTTTTGCGGACGTTCGTGCGAATCAACATGATTTGGAAATGTTCGATGATTGTCTGCTTTATAAAACCAGAGTTATTATACCAAAGATTTATCAGAAACCAATATTGAAGCTTTTACACGCGAATCATGCGGGAATAGTAAAAATGAAGCAGTTAGCACGACGCATGGTTTACTGGTTCGGTATAAATGTCGCCATAGAAAATTATGTTAGTAGATGCGAAGCTTGCAATGGCATGGCAGTTGCTCACAAACCAAAGGAAATGACCAAATGGACACCGGCAGTTAAACCATTTAATAGAATCCATATAGATTTTTTCTTTTTCGAACAACGTACGTATCTGTTAATAGTGGACAGCTTTTCTAAATGGATAGAGATTGAATATATGAATCAAGGAACAGACTGTATAAAAGTGTTGAGAAAATTAGTTGCTTATTTTGCACGCTCTGGTTTACCGGATATTTTGGTTTCTGACAATGGTCCTCCTTTCAACTCAAACCTTTTTGTTGAATTTTTAAAAAGGCAAGGTATACACGTGATGAAAAGTCCGCCTTATAATCCAGCCAGTAATGGACAAGCCGAGAGATTAGTAAGAACAGTTAAGGAAGTTCTCAAGAGCTTCTTATTAGAACCAGAGGTGGCTGAGTTGAACCTGGAAGACCAGATGAATTTATTTTTGTTTAATTTTAGAAATTATAATTTGACAAGCGATGGGCGAATGCCAGCTGAAAAGATCGCGTTCATCGGGGCACGATTTTTTTTAAACTTTTTTGTGTGACGTTCTTGGCTTTCCAAACATTCTACAAGGTCCAAATTGTAGAACTCACAATTTCCATAAACTATGCACAAAATACCAACTTGCTATCCTGTATTTTTTATTGAGATATGAAGCATTTTATATAGGAACCCCTTTAAAATCGGTTTTTTAGCTCTAACTTTTTTCTTTGATTTTTTCTCGGTCTACTATGTTTTAAAAAGTTTTTTTTACTTAAACACACAACTTTTATGAAGACAGCAATACGCTATCTTTTAGAACTGAAATGATACAATCGTTTTTTTGTTTGAAATATGCCATTTTCCAAGGGTTATATCTCAAAATGGCGAAACATTTTGGAAATAAAATTACGTAACATGCTGGTAAATATTTTACTGAACATTTTAATGTTTTAATATATGGGGGGTAATTGATAATTACTAGGTGGGCATGAATCAAAGAAGTGTGGTTTTCGTTAAAAATACAGTCTTCAAAGAGCTTTTCAATTGTAATTTCTTACTTTGAGCTTTCCGTGGCATTCTATGGTGAAGAAAGAATTTCCTTTCACTAAAACACACAAACTTTTGGATGATGGCTGTACTCTAGCCTTTAAATTTGAAAAGATTCAGGCATTTGTTTATATTGAAACATACTGTTTTCAACTATAATAATGATAGGAGGCGACATGCGACTTACTATGTGTTGAGGAAATCAAGTAAGCCATGGAATCGCAGGAAGAGAAAATAATTCACTATCCTAACAATCGTTGCTGAGTACGGTAATAAAAAAACAATAATTATCAATCGGAAAAAGTGTTTAAGAGCTAAAAACTCAGCCGAAGAAATAAGCAGCTACAAAAGAACGAAAACAATTTGCAAGCTAAACCATCTGAACAATTGATTCTCTGTCTCAGGTGAGTTCCTTTCGGAAGCCGAAACTGAACACTATGATTGCGAATGATTTTTTTATAGAAATGTCCATCACAATATCCAATATCCAGAAATTGAACGCTGAATTGAAAAATTGAAAAGCTCATTGAAGACTGTATTTTAACCGAAAATCACACTTCTTTGATTCCTGCCTACCTAGTAATTATCAATTAACCCCCATATATTAAAACATTAAAATGTTCAGTAAAATATTTACCATCACGACCACTGTATATTACAATGATAAGACCGTGTAATGAATTCATCCAACCCAAAATGTTTTTGTTTGGTAGCTGGGCCTTCACCGATTCAACACAGGGATGCCCACCCAACACCATGGTTGTTACGATTTGCAGTATCGAAAGTAAAAACTTTGCACCCAGCTCGCAGCTCTTCCTTCGATCTCAAATGTATTACGCATATAATGAAATTAAAGTCACTTTTGGCTTTTTTATCAATGGCTGATTCCAGTTTTCATGTGAAAAGGTAAAAGGGAAGGTGTACCAATTATGACTCTACGTTCCTATTATAGTGTGTTCCATTTATGGTCTATGGACATTCGAAATGCTGTAGCTGGAACAAACCATAATAGGAACGTATAGCGAAAACTGTTCCACTTACCCTACATCGAAACAAAATCGAAGAAATTTTCACACCCGCCATAACCGTCACTGCCGTGGCAACAATCTTCAACAAACGATACGAACTGCAGTTTCGGCTACAGACAATGGAGCATAGAAAATTTGATGATTCCGATTCCGGTTACATCAACAGTTACGCGGGTGCGCATGCAATTCTCATTCACAGTCACCGTACCTACCTGCCTACTTACCGATCTACATAGGACTAGGTTCAAGTTAAGGGACGGGCCCATGAAAAAAAAACAATCCCATGCAACTAGGTCATCAGTCGTCATCGCGAGCACAATTGAGCAATTTAGCCAACTATGCAAACAGTTTATCTGCCACGAATTTCGGGGGTGCTTGCTTTGTTGCTCGTAAAATTGTTGTCATAAAAAGGGCATTCGCACGGAGATGCTCTTTCGTACTAGACTATCATATTTTGCTATTGTCGATCCAACTGGAATGAGGAAAACCGAGTGGAAATCGAGTTTATTTTCGTTCTAAGCGCTATGCACATAACCTAATGTTAAAATTATGTCGGATTTCTCTAGTAAGATTTTCCAGATTTTACCTGTGAGAACAATTAAATGTTGATTCGAAAAGAAGGTGAACATAATTAGCCCGTCGCCTGAAGCTTCATCGGTCTCCGAGTCCCCGAGAGGCTGATATACGACAGATCTGATTGCAGAGGTGATCTTCAGGTAGTAGACAGACTGTTTTTAAACGCAGTGAGGAATGATAACATCTAAGCAGTTAAACATAAAAGACGATAAATGGCTTGACGAGGATGGCGATGATTATGTGCGAAGATCGCTGCGTGTGGGTTCAGTTTCATCTTTATAGGTGATATTATCCACTTTGTAACTACGATTAAATGCTTGAGATAATTTTCGGAAAGGGCAATCCCGTCTCTTCTGCTGCTGTGGTTGTGTACTGCCTTGGACAAAAATGATTTTTACAGTAGTTACGTTATGATCAAAATTGCATCCGTCCCTAAGAAGATAACGGTTAAACGCCTAAATCGCAGATATTATTGTATGCATACCTATTTATTTTCATTTGAATAACGTTTGCATTTAAAAAATAGACTTTTTCGGATGGTGATAAAAAAGCTAAGACAGATTATTGCTTTTGATTAATTACCCATGGAAGGTAATTATTTACATGCAAAAAAAATCTACGTTCTTGCGAGCGGCCTTCCGGCAGTTAACCGGAACATTCACCAGGGCGGACGAAAACATGCGTGTAGGAATGTTTTTGAGTTCTTTTTTCGTTTTATTTTTCAATTCCTCCTCAGTTTCCGCAACAAAATTGTTTGAGAAGATCTTAGCACATTGATATTCAGCCGGTCCATCTCCTCCAACAATCGCTTCGAGTAGTGGGCCGACGACAGATCCGACCACCTTTATGGTATTTCTTGATGCACGACGCAACTTCCGGCTTGCATTTCGACCTATAAATTTCCCCGTTTACGGCCAGTCCGGAGCGAAAGAAGAGCGACTTTGACATCTCCTTCTCGCTGATTGTCAGCCACAGCAGCACATTTTTGGGGAACCTGGTGTGTGAAATGAACTTTTCCTCGGTGCTCACTTCGTTCGTGGGGGAAGTAAAATACGAAGTGCCCTGCCAGTCGTTGCCCTCCAGGGTGAAATAGGTCTCGTCGTCCATCACCACCACCACGTCGTGATTCCCCGGGAAAATCATGTTGACCATCTTATTCAGCCGCTGCCGCTGCGTCATTACCTGCAGCTCAGAAACCAGTGGACGCGTCTTCCGCTTCTTGACATGTATGTTCATGTTCGCCAGGTACTTTTTCAATGTTTTGCCAGGTGAATCATCCTTCATGCCAAGCGCACGCAGCGATGTAGCTACTTTTCGCTCGGTCTTCTTATTACTCAGGGTCGTCGACCGTCGGGAACCGGGCTTTCTTTCGATGCTCTGATTGTTGTCTAATAGTGCCAAGATGTTGTTGATGCCGGAACAGGCGTATACGGCGTCAAAAAAGTGCTGCAGGGTGTCCATTTTTGACGCGGCGAGGTGCCGTTCATTGAACGCGCACACTTCTGAACGGAGTTGCTTCACTGTTTTTAACATCACGGTTAGAGTTCGACTGATAGAGCTGTCAAATTTTGTCTGCTGACTCATGGGTTACTATGATTGATGCTGCATGAGAAGTTTCGTCAGTGTGGGTAAAGGTAAACCCATGAAAAATCGGCAATTTTTGATCATTTTTTTTAGTGCAAACGTTTGATTATCCTTTTAGATGCCCTTCCTGTCCAAGCCTCAATAAGATTGCTGTAAAACAGTTCTATTTACCACTTTGCGAAGCAGGGAAACTGAATTATTTGACATGACCGCAAAATTACGGCCTCGACGTTTGTTCTGCGAATATTTGACGAAGATATCATGCGTTGTTATGGACGATTAGATTTATGTTCTGGAGGATCTCAAGCAGCTTACAAAGCTGGTTTTCTATTCTGCAATGTCCAAAAATACTAAAACTGAGCATTTCAGGACCACGAAGGCTTTTTAAAAAAAACTAGTTTGGCAAGCAGTTTGCACGTGTGGCAGAAAGAATAAATCTGTCGTCACTACAGGCACAATAAACAAGGACATTTACCAGATACAGTGACTGCAGAAGCGATTACTAGGGATGGAGGCAGTCCCATGCTCTCTATCCAAATCGTTTTACTTGGCTGCCCTGATGGTCCCTGCCTTTGCGTTATGTGTTATTTTGTTAATATTTAGTATATGTTGTTGTGGTCATTTGATTGTTTACCTTGTGTTAGAAAATTTGGCTGAGTAAAATTGGCAAGGGTTATATACCGTTCTTTACATATTGCTTCAAGTTCCTTTTGATGTAGGGTCCACGTTGTCTTCACGGTGTATCATATGGTATTGCTCGCGATCATGAGAAGACGAGTGAAAGCGTTAATAATTGGTAACATGCTATGCATATGAGAGATCATTCCGATTGATTTCCGTTCACTTAATTCTATCACGCTTAAGTGTATAAAACAAGTGTTGTGGTCCAAAAATTAAAACGTTCGGCGAGAACCAACAAGAACTAATAACGTTTATTAAAAGTTTTTAAATACGTCTAACTTAGACAAGAGCTTAACAAAGAATGATTAAATTATGGAGTTCTTCATGAGACCAGCGGTTGCTGTCAGGCATACTTGAAGCAGCGATTTCTTCGTTTTTCAATATCCCTTCGTAATCGGTGACTCCAATCATAGAGAGAAGAATATGGAACCGGGAGACGTCCAGGGATTTTGTGAATATGTCCGCCTGTTAATCCATTGTGCTGGTGAGTTCAATCTGAATGATTCCTGCTGCTACGTTATCTCAAAGTGGATTTTGATGTCGATAAGTTTGACACGTTTGGACTCCGGTTTTCGTGCCATCCCAATACATCCTCTGTTGTCCTCAAATATTGAAACTGGTCCATTAGATTTTCAATTGAGGTCCTCAAGAATTCCATTCAGAATATTGCTTCCGAAACTGCCACGCTCAAAGCGCCATATTCCACCTCGCTGGAAGACATCGAGACCGTGTTTTGTTTTCGGTTGCCCAAGAAACGGTTGAACCGAACACCTTAGACAAAAAGCCAGAAACAGACTTTTTGTTCCCAAGATCCGATGCCCAGTCAGGATCCACGTAGCCTACAAGTGGTTTGGATCCTTCTGCTCGCGTATAAACCAAACCCACGCTGCAGGTAGCCTTAAAGTAACGGACTGTTCGTTTCAGTGTCTTCCAGTGGTTCTCTGTAGGGCACTGCTGGAAACAACCCAAGTAGCTTACCGAAAACACAGATCCGGCCGCACACAATGCATCTGGCACATCACGCTTCCTAATAGTTCCCTGTATGGCTCCACAGTCCGTGAACCTTCCCGATCCAGCTGGAGTCCCTTCTGGGTCGGGGTCTTCATGGGATTGTATTCCAACATTCCAAACTTTGCCAGAGTTTTGAGAGCATTTGCTTCCTGTGACAGCTTCAGCTTTCCAGCATGTTGATGGTAATCAAACTTCATGCCCAGAAAATGTTTCACGTTTCCGCAGTCTGACACCTCAAACTTTGTAGATAGGCGTTACTTCAGCTGTTTGTTCGTGGACATTTTTCTGCCGACAATTAGAACGACATCCACATAGATCACCAGAAAAATCTCATCGCCTTTGGTAGTTGACGTATACAGGTAGTAGTCGTGTCTTGATCGTGTGAATCCC
Organism: Aedes japonicus; assembly: GCA_034211315.2. Taxonomy (NCBI): domain Eukaryota; kingdom Metazoa; phylum Arthropoda; class Insecta; order Diptera; family Culicidae; genus Aedes; species Aedes japonicus. The sequence continues at coordinate 9,154 of JASCZW010016701.1, read as the reverse complement.
AGCTTTAGTCAAACTGAATTTAGCCTCTCGTTTCAGCAACGAGGCGCAACCAAACTGCATTGGGACCAGCCTGCACACCTTGGGAAACTTCCGTGTACAGGTCCTCCTTCAGGTCACCATGAAAAAAAGCCGTCTTCACGTCCATTTGGTGTAGATGAATGCAATAACGAACATCAACAGCGAGCACCACACGAACAGTAGCTAGCCGCGCCACAGGAGCAAACGTTTCCTCGTAGTCGATCCCAGGTCGCTGCAGGAATCCCTTCGCCACAAGTCTTGCCTTATTGCGAACTGCTTGTCCATTTTTATCTTCCGTAAGCCGGAATACGCATTTGATCTTCATAGGTGCGACTTTATCTGGTAGCTTCGTGAACTTCCACACGTTGTTGGATTCCATCGATCGTAGTTCGTCTTGAACCGCCATTATCCAGCCATCAGAATTGTTACAGCCTGCTATATCGCCATAACTTCCTGGCACATCTGGGGAAACAGGGTCGACAGCAGTTGCTTCGAATCCGGATATATAGTGGAGCAACTTACCCGGAAATCTGCGCTCCCGTTCGCTGCGCCTCGTGGTCAGTTCGCATGGTAGGCCGAAATCTTCGCCACGTTCAAGTTGCGAAGGGAGCTGTGGACTCTCATCTGGAGCAACAATCTGCGCAATTTGGTCTGCATCTAACCCTTCTTACAGGAACAACGAAGCTTTCTTCCTTTTGGTTATGCATATGGGAAGCAAGCTTCGTTAAATTTGATGTAACGAGCAATTACAATCTTGTGCGCTTCCTTGTTCCACAGCCTATATCAGTTGGGAGCATACCCTACCATTACCATATTTTCACCTTTGGAATCAAGTTTCTTTCGATATCGGTTGAGTATCCAGACGTATGCTTGACAACCAAAAACTCGCAGTTTGTCCAGGCGTGGTTTGTTCCTGTCCATCTCTCGACTGGGGCTAGGTCCTTCGGCAAGGCAGAGGTGTGGCTTCGATTCATGAGGAAAACGCCAGTCAGTGCAGCGTCTCCCCACATGGACTTCGGTAGCTTCAAGTCAATCATCATCGTCCGAACCTTTTCAACAAGAGTGATAACCGCTAATCTCTCCGCAACTCCATTTTGCTGGGGGTGATTGTTGGCTCTATCTGTATCCCTTTCTCTTTGTAGAATCGATGTTGGTTTCTCGAACAATATTCCCGGCCTTGGTCAACCCTTAGCTTAGAAATACGTACGCCCGTCGCAGCAGCTGCCATGGCCTCGAATTCTTTAAACTTCGAGAAAACCTCCGACTGCCGTTCCAGCAGAAACAGCATCGCAAAATGAGAAGGGTCATCGATGAAGGATACAAAGTAACAGTAGCCATCCCAGGTACGTGGCTCGATCCGTCCGCATACCTTCGTATGGATACGCTCTTTCTCGTGTGCCGTTGAATGACTCCCAACATTGTTATCGCCGGATGCAAGCATTGCAAAAATCAAGTTTGCTAACATTTACCTTCATTCCATGTGCCAGCAACTCACGGACCATGCAATTCTCACTAAGGTGGCCAAGTCGACGATTTTGCTTCTCGTTGATCGACCTGCACTTCCAGTTTATAAAGGTTGCCTCGCAGGGGAGCGGTTGCAATAACAGCTCCGTCCGTCTTTAGTGTTGTCATTTTGCTTCCAAATGTAACTTCAACGCCTGCCTTTGTGAACTTCTTTACCGACATGGGGTTGTCCCTCAGATCAGAAAAAATAGCACGCCTTTTGCCTGCATTAGCACTCCACGGTTGCTGATTCCAGTGACAACTCTCATTTGATTCGCCGTCAACGATTGAATATCCTTGGCGACATTGATTTGTACCGGTTGTTCACTGTAACCGTAATCAAGCTTGAAGATGATCTGTCTGAGCAGTCAGAACACAACAGCTTTGGCATCAGTTGCTAAGTTGGCCTTACCTTTGTTTCTTCTGCAATCCTTCTTCATATGGCCTCACTTTCCGTAAACGTGGCACTTCCGGTTGAACTTATTGTTGGCTTTCTTCTGCTTTTCTCCAGCGAATGCTGGGCGCACTCGTTCCGCTCGGACTCCTCGTCGGTCAATCGCGTCTTTATTACCTCATATATAAGATCTTTCTCCGGCAGGTTTTCGAGCGCCGTCACCAAAGGGTCGTACGGTTCCGGTAACGTAAGACTGAGTGACGAGCAAACATCACTCTCCTCCAGCTTCGAACCAGCATGAGCTGCGAACAGGTCCTCCGAGCCTCGTCCTCCGTGGTGTCCTGTCGATCACGACATCCGACCTCTGAGGATATTCGTCCACAATGAAACTCACCAGGAGTGACTTGGCCTTCAAATCCGACTACTCATATTTCGCTGCTTCAGTCGCTGCGGGGCTCCTCGGAAATCACATTCCCAACTTTTGAGACTTACAGGAACAACTTCACTCGGAATTGACAGGTAACATAACCGGTGCTAGCAAATTGCGGGATTCCTTGAACCGCAGCTTCTCTACGTTTGTCGCCCTTAACCTGGGCCCTTAACCTCCGAGAATTAAAAGGCTCGACGGAAACTAACATGAACTTATAACGTTTAATATAGATTTTTAAATACGTCAATCTTGACGACTTTGTTCTTCCTGAGACCAGCGGTTGCTGTCAGACATATTTGAATCAACGATTGTTTCGTTTTTCAATAACAAGAAATATTCCACTACGTGCTAAATTTTGGAAAATCAGGGCAATGATCCCCCATCGTATTTTCAAGTGATCATTACAAGCTGTCCATATGGTTCACTTTTGAACGTCGATGAATATGCTATTCACCCATGAAATCTATCGCAATACAAGTAAGAAAGATGAAGAAGTGTTACAGTCCTATGGCCATATTTTGAATCACCACATAATAAGTGCGAATTCTGACTTATGTTCTAATTCTTCATTGTTTTGGTAAAACAGTAATGCGAATTCCGTTCACCTAGTTCATTCCAGGCAAGGCTTTTATCAATTGGTTTATAAAACAGATCTCAGCTCATTCCAGTAATTGCAGCAATCTAAGTTTTATTTGGTTCAAAATAAGGGCTCCTATCAGCAGTGATCATGTAGTACAAGCCATCGACTTGACCGTTGGCATTTGACGGGTTTCCGCCCATTTTGGCATAGTTGTTGTCACTGTAACCTCCGATGAAAGGAAGATTTCCCAAGGAAAGAATCTGTTTCGCAATGAGATATTCCTCCGGCTCTATTAATGATTCCACAAAGAGCTCCCAAGCTCGCGAATGTGCGCAAATACCTGAAATGATAACAAGAATATTAGAATATTTTTTCACTGACGATAAACTACTTCAAAATGAATCAATGTTGTAACTTTTTGGATATTATTCTTAAGATTTTTTTGTTATTTCATGTTTTTTTAAATATTTTTAACGTATGTTTGGAATATCAGAACTTTTACAATCAATTGATGCAAAATATACAAAATTTAATATGAAATAGAAGAGCTTCTGTCACTTTAAACCTAACCTGTATATTGAAATAGCACAAAATACGTTTAAAAAAAACCCTTACCTGCAACGTTGAGTCCACATCCCGGCTGTACTATTCCTCCATTGGGATAGAAATCTGCTATCCCTATGGGTTCCAGAAATCCCAGGAGCCCTCCATTGGTATGAATGACTTCAACGTACTTCGCGTCGTCTTTATCAACTCGATTAGCCTTGTACCAGCCGTTGAATAGAGGCAGTGCAGGATCTAGAGCCACAATCGTTGAAAGTTTTCCCTTTCCTACGGTTTTCCCGCACACTCCCGCTACGTGCGCTCCTAAACTGTGCCCAATCACGTAAGTATCCTCAAGCAATAATCCCTTACGGAACTGCAAGCGCCCCACCATCCTGCCAACAATTTCACCCACAGTCTTGACACATGACGCAGCAGCAATGTAGTTCATCCTACCAGCACAGCTGGACCAATCCACCACTATCACATTGTAATCCCATTTGGACAGATATGTCTTCCGAACCTGCACATTCAACGGGGAATCCCGATTATTCATCCATCCGTGAATAATCACTCTTGTTGGCCGGGAAGCATTGAACGAAGATTCATCTACATTCTGGATATCACTTAACCGATACGTTGCTCCTATGAAATTTGACCTGGAGAAGAACACAAATGACACATCCACTTCGTTGGAACCCCACTTTGCGCGATTTTGCTTCTCCACTACCAATCGATGGACCCAAGTTAGTTCCCACGTGGGAGTAGGAACCTGAATCCAGTTTTCATCGTTGGAAAATGCAGTCTGGTTCAGCGCATATGGTTCAGATGCACAGATGAATTTTAACGCAAGAGAGATAACTTGTAAACTCCGGCAAAACATCTAAATACAGCACCAAAATAAGACCGTTCTGTCGAATGAATGACGAATGGGGAGAAAATTTTCCCACCTGTTGATTGACAGCAATTAAATATGGCCTTCATCTACGAAATTGAACTTGAAGATGACAGCGATAAGATAAGGGCGGCATGTTGATGAGTAATGCTTGCTCCGAGTGAAACATAGATAAATGAATTCTGGTGGATGTTGAGTAACACATGTCTGGCGGTGAAATGTTTGTTTGTAGGTCTTATTTTTCGAGTGACGTAAAGAATGTCTCATGCGAAGTTAGGGTTTTTGAAGCAGGGTGGTGATTCATACGAGCAAACCCTTTTATAATTCTGTTCTGGTCTTATTCACACTTTTTTGATCCTTGATCCAGGGTTGCCACGTGTACAGATTTATCTCGATTGACACAATTTTTTTACATATTTTTCATAGAGATATCTGTTTGTAGAGATAACAGATTTTTTAGATTAACCAAGATATTTAAGATTTTTAACAGTTGCTTGTTCACTCAAAAACCTCAAATTAAAAGTAAAATTAGTACGTTCTAGGATCCAACTTTATACCAACTCAACTTTGAGTGTGCTATTTAAGGCCCATGAAGCAAAAAAATACAACGCTGACACTACACTGACAGATGACAGTGTGAATGTCAGTTGTGTGTGTGTGTTCCCAAATGATTTCTCCATAAAAAAATTGAGGTAATGATTTAACTGCCTTTTATGGAACTTCCCAAAGATTCAATGAAAAGTCCTCAGACATTTCTAGAGATATTTCTTCTGGTATCTCTATGAGAATTCAGGAGTTTTAAGTCATTAATCAGGGAATTCAAAACATTCTTGTGGTGAAATTTTTGGAGGTATCCCTGAACTAGTGAAGTTTTGTGAATCTAAAGAGGACACCAGATAGAATTTCACAAACACTTAAAGGTAATTTTTTGAGAAAATCCTGATATGTTGGAGACATTTAAAAAGATGTTTTTGCATGAATGCCATCATATCATATAAAGCTCGATTCAAAGTTTATCTGGACGCACGATTTAATACACCACCGCGTCCCTGGTTGCTGGAACAGAAAACATTTGACAGGCATTTGTTGATGTTTTATTGACAAAGAAATTGGTGGAAAGTTATTCTCGATTGATCGTCGCATCTCGAAATTACGGATCATGGAACTTGAGAAAGGAAAATTAATTGTGCACAAACATCTTAAGAATCCTTCGTGGTCTTCCTCAAAAATAGCAAGTGTGTTAAAATTCCTAAAGTCAACGGTGTGACTTGTAATCAAACATTACAAGGATATTCTGAGTGTGCATAGAGCACAGCGCATCTATCATAAAAGTGGCACTAGGGACAAAGAACTGAGGAGAAAGGTGTTGAGGTACGTGAAAAATAACCCAGGTGCCTCCATACGTGATTTGGCAAAGAAATAAAATTTCAACTTTTCCACAGTGCCGATTCCTTTTGTGCCAGTAAACATCCAAATCGTCCCTGAAACAAAATACAGTGACCAAAAAGCGAGCACGATTAGTACAGGATCGAGTTTTGGCGAAATTTGATGGGTGTATTTTAATGGATGACGAAACATATGTTAAAATAAGCTTTAAACAAATCCCCGGACGAAAATTTTACCTGCCAACTGATCGCAAGGATGTCCCTTATAGGTATAAATTTGTTTTTGCTGATGTTTGCTCAAAAACTAATGATTTGGCAAGGAATCTGCAGTTGTGGCCTTAAAACCAAAGATTCCATCACATCTCACACAACGTTGAAGGTTTACATTAAAGAGTATCTGAAAAAGCGGATTTTACCCTTTATTCGGCAACACAAGACCAAAGTTATGTTTTGGCCGAATCTAGCCAGCTGCCACTACGCTAAGGAGGTACTAGAATGGTATGCTGCAAACAATGTTAATTTTGTCGCTAAAGAGATTAATCCTTCGAATTGCCCTGAGTTCAGACCGATCGAAGATATTGGGCAATAGACAAGCGAAAACTTCAAGGATGCGGTAAAGAAGTGATAAATGCACAACAAATGCGTTTAAAGTGGAATAAGTTCGCTGGTACAGAGTCACCAGTGACTGTTCAGATCTTGAATAGAAGTATTGAAAATTTAACGAAGTACATGGATATAGTGGTACTAGAACCAAGGACGTGACTTTTGACTAACATCCGCGGGGTAGGTCAAGGCACGGACGAATCCGCCAGCCTGACAGGCAAAAGTAACAAGACTCATGTACTTGTGATAGTTTCTAGCGCTACAGGGTGTCCGAATATTATTCGTACAACAAAATTGTGTTAAAACTATCTTTTAAAGTTCGATTAAAAAATTAATATGTATTGTTTGTTATAGCAATATGCTTGCAAATAACAAATTTTTTTTTGGTTCATTTTAAAAAACGGCTGTCTCGTGTTAAGATGCACGCCTTCAAACGTTCCGGGAAGTTATCCACGATGGTTACTAGTTCTTCGACAGATATTTGATCCCAAACCTTTGCAAGAGACGATTTTAGATGTTTTAGTGAATTATGTGGTGTACTGCAGGATCTTGACTATAAGATGGACCATACCGATTCAAATCCGGTGAGTTAGAAGGCCAGTCATCTTTCGTTAAAAAGCTCCATGAGCCGGCGCCCAGTCTTGTTGAAAATCCATTCATTATTGCCAAATTACTGCGATGCCCAAAAAGCTACTATGTCAATAAGTAGTTTCTGTTATACCGCTTGTTTCACTTTCACCCCTTTAGCGATGAAGATCAAAAGGGTTTTGTCGGAATGAGCTATTCCAGCCCAAACCATGACTCCTTGAAATACTTCCACGATTTTTGGAAGCTGCAGGAAGCAACCGCCGATCATTTTGGTGGTTGTGGTGCTTCTGGATTGTGAAAACTTTTTCATCGGTGTAGAGCACTGACCGATATCGGCCCTCGGGTAAGCGGTTCGGGAGAACCTTAGCTTTTCTCGACCGGTTTGCTTTCATGGTGTCATTCAAGTAGTGATTCTTGCCTGAAGCTTCAAATCGCCGTGAACTATTTCTCCAACGGAAGATTTTGAAATTTTCAGTGATTTCGCCAAGTTTTGTATGGAACTCGAAGAATTTCGCTTGATTCGTCGCCGGATAATCTCGCGCATTTGTGGAGTCCGAACGGTGCGCTTTTTTCCTCTTCCTACGCGGTCATCTAGCGTACCAAGCTATTGGTATCGTCATACGCACTGCTTCATTTCATTGCTTCATTTTAAATCAATTAGAAATCACAACTGTACCAAACTTACTGCGTATAAAGACAATGGGTCAAGATATTAAACCATGTAGGTATGCTTAGTTTCATCTGGTTGGTTGTGTTGAGGCATGCCGACAAAGTCTGAACGAATAATTTGCAGACACCCTGTAGTTTGTACACACTCCGTTTAGTTGCATACATGGGAAAGGCACCTGCCGTACACTGACGGAACTTTCAACACTTTCTTTTTATACCTTTCATTCTAGCAATATAATATATAATTGAAATTGTAATAATCTTGCAGGGCGAAAACCTATTCAACTGTTATATAGTTCTAAATCAATGGCAACAATAACAGAAAAAAATCAAGTAGACTTAAGGATCAGATTGAGTTCTGATTGATCTGCCAAGAAGCTGGTGATATTTATATGACTGTCCTTATTTGATTGTTATAATATGTACTGACTCTTTGTGCAAGCTACGCATCTGAAAAGCGTCGATTGTCCGTGGAACAGTTGATCCAAGAAATCCCTGATGAGACGAAATACCTTGGAATTGAAGTCTTTGAAAGTTCTGCATCCACCTGCCATCAGATGGATATCGTTGGAGTCAGTTGTAAAAAGCATGTTGAAACGGTTTAGGTTACTCGTGTCGTTTTTCTCGTTCCAACTCAACTGCGACAACAATCAGCGAACTCTTTGTCATCTTATAGGCCCTATAATGCAGCCATTTATCCACTGCTGGATTTACATATCGCTCTTTATCAACAAAGTGAACCGTGTCTTCCTGTCAGAAGGTCTGAAACTCCCGAACATGTATAATCCGCTAAAGTCTCGTGAATGGTTGTCCTCGCAAATATTTGTGAGGATGAAAACCCCTAAAACACCGGACGGATTTCTGAGTATGAGATTTGAAGAAACGTCTTCGGAAGAAGTCGGACGTACATATCGGGGTAGCAGCAGGAAAAATGCGAAATTCTCGAAAATGACCAGGAAGAGCGCTTTCTAATCAATCTGATGTGCCTTCTATACCAAGTTCATCATTAGGGAAGGTCCATTTATTATGTCACGCAGTAAGGGGGAGGGAAAACGTGACGATCCATACAAACAAATTTGAAGGTCCATACAACAAACAAACTTGACAAGGGGGGGAGGGGGTATAAAAAGTCATTTTTTGCGTGACGGAATTAATGGACGTTTCCTTAGGCGCTTTGATCAGAACGATCCAGTTCTTACTACTGCATCGAGCGTTGACCCCAAGAAGCTGCATTTTTTGAAGGACTTCAACTCGATTATTGCACATCATTCGAACTTCTTTTAAAGCGGTGACGAACAGGCCATCGCATATGATTTTCATGAGCTGAGGGCGGCAATCATCAGCAAGTACATCGAGGTGGAAGAATCTGATGACTTGGAAACTTGCTGGAGAAAACTGCTGTGTTTTAAACGAGCAGATGGGAAGCTTGAAATCCGAGCCGCCTGAGTACGGACAGCATGGACGCCATCTGTTTTGGACAGGTAAAAGGAAAGGAACACGAATATGTAAGTCTACATTCCTTTGTATTTCGTAAGTAACTTTTTCC
>JASCZW010016700.1:0-18262 GCA_034211315.2 Aedes japonicus | reverse complement strand
CTTCAAATCACTATATTAGGTTGAATGGTTTACTTTGCTTCTTATGTTATACGTGCGGATGTAACAATTTGTTAGCAACAGTTCATTCAACACCATTGACCATCCGGTTCATAGATAAGGTAGGCACCAGTTGAATGAACCATGGATGTTTGGTCGCCATAAACTCCTTTCTGCTGAACCTTTCATGTATTTATCTTGTTTATAAAATGTAATGTAAGAAACAGAGTTTTCCCCGCAAAGCTTAGGTAATAAAATTTTGATGAAAAGATGACGTCACCAGTGAACGTGTGGTTCATCCTGATGAATGGAATTCAGTTTTGACAGGTATTCGTGGTTTGTTTGTTTTCGAATTCAAACAAATGAAATAAACAAATCACGGACTCCTGTCAAAAGAAATTCATCCGATTCATTTTGCGAGGTTATGTTAGGTTGGTGTAAAACTCAATAGGAAACAATGTCTGACAAAGTTGTTGGTTTGAACGAAGATTGAACATTTGCAGTCTCGACACGCTTCTCGGTGAGGTGTACAGTACTTCTCAGTATTTTTACGCAACGAAACTATACCTGGCAACAGCACCTTTACACCACTCGAATGACAGAACGTTAGCTTGTATCATAAATATATACCGAAACAAACCAAAAATGTTAAAGATGTTAGATTGCAGAAAGTATTGATCGATCGTACACGGAAAAAAATGTGCATGATTTTGAGAACAAGCAAAAACAAGGGAGAACAAGGAAAAAATCCAGTGATTCTGTCTAGTGAGCTATTCTAGAAGATAAATATATTTCTATTGCCATTTTTGATCATTAATTATTTTTTGTCTGGGATACAATTTTAAAAAAATGAATTGCGACCGTCACGAAAAGTGGTCAGGTGCATTAATATCTCAGCCGTTTCACTAAAGATTTTCAAAAATTTTGCACCAATCGAACATTCCTCTCGAACACATTTCAACTTTCAAGAAATTATCTGTACGATTTTCATACGATCGAAACTATGAACCACAAAGCCATTCGGAATCGTATGAAATGATTAAACACTTTCAATTGACATCACTTATCAAGCGTGTATAATCTCGTGGGATTGTGACTCGTCTTTGGATCCCGAGGTAAATGTTTCGAATGCCGATTGCAACTTTTTTTTTCTGTGAGGAAAATGTTCATGCGATCGTCCTATGAACCTCTTTCCATTAGTGAATCGTATGAAATTTGAAATATTATCTTCTGGCAAATTTCAATACAATATTCCTATGAATTACTCTCGATTTGTTCACTCAGTGTACGCTTCGTTTCCAATATTTAAAGCTATTGATTTTTAACCTTGAACTATTGAAAATAACGCAAAAATAAGATGGTGTCTCATAAGGTGCGACTCTTTGAGTGCAGCACGCGCTGCTACGAGACAGCACATTAAATTTCAAAGAGACGCGAAAGTGCGGTATGTACTCTCGTGCACCCTTTTTTGCCGTGCGCTCAAAGCCGCACATCTCATTTCGAATTTGCTTTCGTCTCTTTAGGCGTTAAAGATTGGACTCGCCCATGCCGTCTCTGCGCAAACACAAGTGCAAAAAACAGACACAGCGGCAGGCCCGACTAGTTTGTGAACAAGGATTTAATTTAAATTTCGCCCCTGCCCTTCCGGTTCAGAAGGGGTATGGGCGCGTTCTGCACCAGCTTGGTCGCGGCGAGATTTCGTGTTGATGAATGAGGCTGTCACATAAACGTTCAAAAAATGCCCGAGACCAAATGCACAGCTTGCCAATGACCACTTGAAGATGCGATGGGGATCATTGTCTTGAAATTCACAAATGTAGCACGCAGTAAAATGTTTCTGTTTTCTGAGTAAACGATTGGAAACTCACCGGGAATGATCTCTCATATGCATCCGTCGAACCATTCTGAATGGCCGTTGTGAGAATATCACAATATCTGAATATCAGGTTGAAGCAGTAAGTGAGGAACGAGGAACCCGAACCAATTTTACTTTTAACCAAACAAGCTTACACAAGCTTCAAGGTAAGATGACTGCAAAATCAAGGTAAGCAAATCATATTAATTTCTCTGAATTTTTCATATATTTATGTAACATCGTGTGTTGGGATAAAGGGAGGGACCATCAGGTTACTGCGATTAGGCTTGATTTGGGATAGGAAGAGTGGGACTGCCAACTTCCTGTTGTTAACATTTCGTGAATAGAGGGCGGGCTCTTCTCCCCATCTAATGGGACATTTTAATAGGCGAGGGCTCGGTTTTGGTGTGGTTTATGCGAACTTGTTTCTGGAAGGAGATTCTCTCTAGATTCCTGTAGATATGGGTTGTGCGTAAGTGTATCTGCTTACGGGCCCACAATACGTTTTTGGCCCTTCATACAGGAACATGATGAAACATTTAGCACAGTACAACCTTGATCAAATCGTTTAATTAAAACAGTCCGGTGCTATAGACAGTTGTCTTGCTACATTAGATGGTAGTTCACATCATTATCATCAAGGATTTAATTTAAATTTTCCCTCTATGAACCCATACAATGCCTTTTTGTTACTAAAGTTTGGACTCGGAAAAAATGCGACACTTTGTTTTGGGTGTAACTTTCTATCGCGTGGATAAAAATTAATGAAATTTTGGGTAGTACTAGTTAAGAGTGTTGAAAATTGTTTATGTGTGAAAAATTTTATCGCGATCTGTCAAGTAGTTTTCAAGATGCATTCGAAACAAGAAGAGCTACGCCAGCAAATCTTTGGCGCGGTAATCGATAATCCTGGTCAGTCGCAAAGATGGATCGGAAAAAGGCTTGAAATCCACCATTCCACTGTGTCCCGCGTTGCGAAAGATGTTCCAGAGACGAAGACCATCGAGCAGCGCGCTGGTCCGGCCGAAAACAAAAAAACGGAAAACCAGAAGGCGCGGAAGATAAGGCGGTACTGAGCCAACACGAACGCTCCACCGAGACGTGGCCAAACCGGACTGACAAGCAAAACACGGTGGCCAAATTGTGCATGACTGGCCGTGAGTGGCTGGTCAAGCCAGGATGTCTCGTCATGGACGACGAGGCATATATCCAAGGCGGACACAAACAAATCCCCCGCCTCGAGTTTTTGTCGGTACGTCCCGCATGGAGGTTCGGAAAGTTCGGAAGAGAAAGATGGACGCATCCGCGAAGGTACCAGTTGTGCGAGTGCGGACGGCACAGCAAGCCGATTCGTTACAACCGGCACCATAAACGTGGCGAGACTTATCGAGAGGAATACTTGCAGAAGCGCTTGCAGCCCTTCCTCCGCTCTCACCGTGGTCCCACGCTGTTCTTGCTGTATTTCGCTTCGTGCCATAACGCCAAGCCTGGCGAATGTGGTCCCGAAGGAGGCGAACCCGCTATATACACCAGAATTTCGTCCGATCGAAAAATTTGGGGCGATAATGAAGAAGAAGGTGAAGACAAGCGGAAAAAAATTCAAAACCGATGAAGCTTTGAAGAAAAACTGGGAGAAATTGTGTAAGGAAGATAGACAAAGCCTCGCCCAAGATCTCATGAGCAGTGTTAAGAGAAATGTTAAGAGAAAATTTTTGGTGATCATTTTTGTGTGTCTTATTTTTTCCGAGTCCAGTCTTTATCAGCTGAAGCTCACCCTGCAACAAACACTTACAACAATTAAATGCGCGCATGTATGAATCTTTCCACAAGTAAGCATCATTGACGACGTTCACGTTACAGCAAAAATCGATCATCATCGTCATTTATCATACGTGTTGCTTCATTCTCTTAGCCATCTGTCAAATTGACAATGACTTTTTTCTTCAATGAACATTGTTTACATCGTCGAGTATTTCTCTTTCAAATGACTGCGTCTGCAGAGAAATATGTAACATGGAATTTTAAGAGAAAATTAAACTCGGTATGTCCGCTGCTTCTGTGTGGTTTTATTTTTCACGCGAAATTCAAAACCGTGGGGTAGCCAAGGGTAAATTGCTTAGAACAGTGTGCCAGGCACACTGAGAAACACTTTTGTCAGTTGAGCTTATAGAAATACGAAACCAGCAACCTTGCCAATATGCATTGCCTGGTTGTAAGGCACAGCAGACAATACAAATTTGGAATGTCAACATAGCGGCACCTTCGGCGCATTACGGGTATTCAAAGAACTTGTAGACACACTAAAAAAAATAGCACAGGAGAAAAGTTTGCTAAGCGGAGGATTCCAAGTGCGTGAAGTGTTCAAAAGTAATTAAGCGTGAAGGCTCCAGCACAAGTTGAATAAAAACACATCTCAAAGAATTGCACAACATTATCCTGAAACGTGCTGCTTGTCCAGATAGGGCTGGTGATCAGCCGTCAATATCAACTTTAACCACAATTCCAACAAAAGGTACAGCAATCACGCAATATTTTCCATCGACGGTCTCCCCACTTGAAAGTGCTTTAGCCGAAGGACGACATATCGTTCAGGACCCTTGCCCATTCTGAGGACATCCGGTTGGGTTTAGTCGCTCGGGGACCAGGAAAATAGTTAAAACTTATCACAATTTCGTTGTGATGGGATACCCAGCAGACTTAAAGAAATTCAAAAAGGACAACGAAAAATCAGCGCCAACTTTGACGAATGGACTTCTAACAAAAATCGGAGAATTATGAACGTGAATGTTCATGACTGTATGAAAACGTGGAACCTTGGACTGCGAAGAGTAATTGGATTGATGGATGCGGAGCACTGTGTTACATTACTGGAGCAGCATTTGAGGGAGTTCAACATTTCGCTTTCGGATGACGTCATGGCAGTTACCACCAATGTACCACATCTAATATTGAAAGTGGGAAGGATATTGAAGACTTTATAATAGGTTTGCCAAGCGCATAGCATACACTTGGCAGTTGGGAGTGTATTGTATCAGCAGCGCCCTCCGATTGATACACATGACCAGAGCTTAAATATATAATATTCAATTCTCAAAAACTGAGTCAAAATATTAGTCATCAAGCACTGTTCCTAGCGAACATAAAGTAAACACAACTTTGCCTTCATGAATCTCTTGTGCAAGATGAGTCAACTTGTTTTGTGTTGCTTTATTTTGATCATTCGTTCGTTACAGAAAGCAGTGAATGTACGTAAGTGCAAACAACTCATTCAATTTCAACGTTCTACCGTGAAGACGAAAGAACAGTCATTCATTTGGAGAATCAATGAAGTGGAAAATACCAAAACTTCTCGAGTCGATCCTGCAAATGCCTTTTCTCGAACAAATTCCCCACAAGCTCTGTAGCGATTTCGGCCATTTGGCCTTTTGGCTTCCTTTGCCTTCAGCCATGTTCGGGAATACTTGAAATCCTGTGGCAAAAAAATCACTCACGAACGCAAAAATGAATGACTAGTTACAAGAACATTCAGTCAAGCAACCAAAATCTCTTGAGGCTTGAATAGCCGTGTGCTTTGCTGTGGTGTGAATGAGTTGTGTGGAACACAAGAAAAACGGAATGACTGAGCATAACAAAATAAGTAAACACGAACATATTGCGTGACTGATAGAACGAAATGATGAGAGCGAAAATTGTACCTACTGAATTTTTTTTTACTCATCGTTCACGAAGGGTGTCAATTTTTTCGAGCTCTGCACATGACTTGAATTCGTCGGTAACATTTTGTTCAATTTAAATTTTTTGAATTGTTTTCTCAATTTTTTCTTCCAGACTCCGATGTAGCATCAGACTATAATGATGCAGCAGCCCGATTTCTTTTCGCTCGAGATGGGGAATCGGAATCACTTAACATCAAGCCAGAAATATATGAAATTGTGATAAAGGTACGTTCCGTAGCAGTTCTCTTCCGGAGATCATCTATGAAAAACGATTTGCTCCAAAAATATGTCCGTTATGAATTCGGAAAAGAACCTGCATTGGTGGCTGATACAAAGACACGCTCGAATAGCATGTTGTCCATGTTCAAACGGTTCTATGAGTTGAAAAGGCCCGTTTAACAAACTCTGATCGATTTGAAGATTCAATCAAAATTCAACTTCAGTTTTGAAGATTTTTTCGCGGTAGTTGAAATAATTCAAACCTCGAACCTGTTTAAAATGCTGTGGAACTACTCTGCTTTGCACTCTATATGAAACTGACTTGGCGCTCCAATTTTTGTTGGAGCAACTATGAAATCAAGCCACAAGAATTGCCGCCAACTTATTCGATGCTCTCAAAGAACGAATCCAAGAGAGACGATCAGAATCCGCCGATCTTTTTGCTTTTTTTTTAAACAATCCTGCCGTAAAACAATCGATCAGAAACGATTTGGCATTTTCTTCGAGACATCCAGAGCTACTTTCATTACACATTCTTGACATTCATACCGCATTTGGACGAGATCTTGAAGCGTCTAATCATTCCTGATGCAACGAAATACGAAAAACGAAATACGAAAGACGAAACACGCGTATCTGTCAAGATAAGCAAAGGTTGTTGAAATGAAATGGAAAATAATTTCATCATTTCTAATTTCTCATTTCTAGTTACAGGTATTCCACTGAACAGCTCAAACTCTCTAGGATTCGTCATTTACTCGCCTAATGGTATTCGCACTGGCGAGTCTTCCTACGATGTCCACTTACTAAGGTGAAACTCTCTTGAATCTTCAGTATTCAACATGCATGTAGTAGTGCAAACACTGTTCTGTTCTTATGGGGTAGTATTGGTGCATCATGTAGAAAACGGTCGAGGTTGCCAGTAATTTTAATTTTTCTTTGTGGATTGTAGTAGTCAGTGTTGTGGACTGTTGTAGGGAGTCAGTGGCAAAATTAGCAAGCTAAATATTAAGCCATACATCTTGTTGAATACGAATATTGGTGAATTAATTATCGTTTTGAATCTTAAAATGTTTTTTGAATCTTAAAATGTGTTTAAAATGTTTTAAATTTCAAATCTGCGATAATTAATGGGATTTTTACAGTTTGAAAATTGATTCCCGGGCCTTTCACGTCATACTGAACTCTGACAAACAACGACAACATCATTCGATTGCCACATTTTTGTTAGTTTTTTCACAGGAATCAACTTGAACGTTGTTAATAATGATCATTTATTTAAAAGAACTTGGAAGTTACTTGGGTACTTACCTCAAACACAGAGAGATATTATTTCATTTTGTGACTTTAATAAGGATGAATAGATTTGTTTTGCTTTACTTATATTCCAAAGTGGAGCAACCTTTTCCAGCACAAAAATTCCAAAAAATAATTGTTTTTTGGATTTTTTTCCAATTTTTGTCTCAGTACGAGTCATTAAAAATGATTTAACTCATGACGTAATATGTATGATCTTTGCTGTTCACAACAATGACTATGCATTTAGGTACCTCACAGATATGCATAGACCCCTGGGCTAGGCTTAGTAATGTTACTAGTAGTAACTTATTTCTCTATAAAATTCAGCATCAGTTGACGGGGAACTAAAGCCACTATTCCACGGGTTTTTGAATTTCCGAGTTAAGGGATCATCAGCAAATTTTATCACTTTTTTTGTCCATTCACGCAAATCTGCCGCTTTTCTTCTTTTAGTAAGACGCGGCGTTTTTAATTTCCTTAATCAAAACTTTTATCAGTCCCGCACACTCGCGCAAACAGTTGCTGTCAACATTGCGCTCTGCAAAGCTACGCACAGCTGCATGTGAATTAGAAAAAAGCAAAACGCGAAATTTTGAGACCGGGTGCACATTTTTTGCACCATTCTCGTTAATTTAACATTTTTTTCGCCCACTGTTTTCAAGAGCGCGATGATAATTGATCTCTAAGTGAAAGTAAATAGTGTTCAGGTGGCTACGAGAGTGGAAATACAGTTTATGGCGAAAAATTAATAAGCGGATCCTGGTTTTAAAAAGGTAAACAATATGACGACGAAAAATTACCTGCTCTGTGGAAATGAGCACCAGTTGATCGATTCAGAGTGTTTTTAGAAAATTAAACAGTGTAAATTGATTAAATATTGTGTTCTGCTGTCCTATTAGCAGTATCGTGATGATTCATTACAGGTGAGTGGATTAATTTTGAATATTTTGTTAAACAAACCCTAAATGTGTGCTAGTATGTATGAGGAAGCCGTCGCTCCTGCCATAAGCAGGGTTGCCACATTATTTTTTGTTATCATCTTTAATTTAACTGCCGAAAATCTTGGCAAAAACGGTCATTTCAATAGGGCTTAAGAGTATTTATCAGTTTTTCCTAAATCACACTACAGCAAAACGGATATTCTTTTCAAAGGTCATTAATAGTACAGTAATCAGTAGAAAGTTTGCCGCGAACCTTCTTTGCAAGGGAAATGTCTGCTTTCCATCTGCTCGTTGGAAACAAAGGAGTTTTTTTCAATCAAATCTCCAAGTCATCCGATTTTTCTTCCTCGATGTCCTTACAGATGATTGCCGTCCTCAGCTCACGATTCTAATTTTAGATGGCTTGTTCTCACTGTTTCCAAAGAAGATCTGATGCAGTTTAATAATCCAGGAGAAAATCCATCAAAGTGTGCAGCTTTTCGGGGTCACCGCTTGATGCAGTTGTCAGATCGTTCAGATCAAAGGGCTCAATGATCTGTTTGATCAACTCGGTATAGTAAGCACAGAAGATTGAGTAGAACGCCTTCTTCATGGTATCATAGAGAGTTCTGGATCGAAGCATTTCTCTTGCTACTACCCCGATATATATTTCCGACTTCTTATGAAGGTGTTTCTCGAAATCAGAAACTCTGAAATCCGTCAGGTGCTTTAGGTAATTATCCTCACAAATATTTGCAAGGAGAACCTTTAGCAGGAACTTCAGCTGATTGCACATGTTCGAGAATTCTGGAGCCTTTGACTGGAAGATACAATTCGCTTTTATAATAAGGGGCAATACGTAGCTCCAAAAGTGGAGAAGTGATTGCGTCGTCAGTTCATTAGAATAACAGAGGATGCACTGTGCGGTTTGATTGTTGTCGCAGTTGGATTGGAACACAAAAAACAACACGAGCTCCGAAAGCCGATCCATTTTCCTTTTGACAACTGACTCCAACGGCAGCAATCTGATGGCAGAAGGAGGCAGAACTTTCAAAAGCCTAATTCCAAGATGCTTTGTATCATCTGGAATTCCTTGGATCGTATCGGATTGAATCGACAGTTCCAGGTACAATGGCAGATTTCCACATGCGTAACTTGCACAAGGAGCCAGTACATTTGATCGTAATAAAATGGGGAAGGTCATGTTTCAGCAACTTCCGGACGGTTTTCGCACTGCAAGATTACAAAAAAAAACGTTTGAAATAAGTGTGCTTCGAATAGCAAAAATAACCATCGGGAAACTTATTCTTCCTTCCCAAAATTCCTCTGCGTGAATGCATGAAATACTGCTGATTTAGTATAGTATTTAGTATAGTATTTTTGTAGAAATCCCAGTAGGAAATTCTGCCAAAGGAATGTCTTTAAAGGAACGTTGTGGCAAACACTTTTACACCGGAATACTTGAAGAGATTATTGAAGTATTTTCTAGAGAACTATATGTAAGAATTCCTGCAGACATTTTACACAAAATTTAAAAATATCATTCTACAAAACCCCTTGTGTCATTTTAAAATTAGGAATTAAATATATGAGATTATGGAACTCGTGCAAAACATTTTTCTTAGATTTCTCCAAGAATTACTTATAGGTTATCTTATAGGTATTATGTAGTTTGTTCAGGTGTTCTTTAGAGATTCTAATAGAATCACAAAACATCACAAGTTCGGAGAATCCTCCAAAAAAGTATCGCTAGAATGTGATGAAAAACTACCGACGAGATGTAAGAAGAAGTTTTTGAACTAATCCTTGGAGGAATGCCTACAAACTCCTGAAGATTATCTATTGAAACGCCGGAAGGTATATCTTAAAGAAGGTCTGAGAATTTTTTATAGAATCATTTTGAAATTCTATAAATTTTTCTTAAAAGATTAACTCAAAAACTTTATGAACAAATCATCGTGTGTGCCACAAACTGAATTTCAGACTGTCATCTATTACTATTCCGATACTGTTAACAGGGGCTGGATAGTAAAGAACAAAATGGATATAGTTTTTGGCTAAGACAGTACCAGCACATCGGTCCTTAGCTTGGTCCCAAGCCTCTTGAACCGCCCCTAAAAGTTAAATTCTGTCAAATTAATAAAGCGATCAATACAAACACAAAGATTCTTGTACAGAAAAGCGGAAGAATGTGTAAGGTGTCAAGTGCACTTGGAACTTAGTGGTTTTAAAACAGTAGGCCATTTTTAAATCGCTAGTTCCTGTTGATTGACAGCCCAGTGTAAGTAAAATTGATAGAAAGTTTGATCCTAAAATGAATACATATTTTAAATTTGAGATATTTCACATGACATCGAGGAATACAAGCAATTGTTAAAAATCTTAAAAATCTTGGTTTGTCTTAAAAATCTGTAATGTTTACATACAGATATCTGTATGAAAAATAAGAAAAAAATCTTTGTCAATCTAGATAAATCTGTGCATGTGGCAACCCTGTATAAGGGGATTTCATCTAGTTTGTCCCTAACAATTTTCTGCACATTAGCATGTGATCTTCCGACGGTAATTTCTATTTCCCGTAACGACTTTCCGCGGTAGCACATACTTATTATCAGGGTTCCCGTTGCAAAATCTGTTTCGTACTTTTTCGATGCCATTTCGTGAAAAAAAAAACAATAAAAAAACAACAGCAAAATGTTTACTGCCAATCAAAATTGGATCGGCTTGTTGTGTGTTAAACATTCGATATTAGATTTTTTCTCAAAACAGGGACAACAGAAACAGCATAATTCTGCAATTTATTTCAGTCTAAAATAATATGAAAGTACTAAAATAAATCTAATTGTACTTTTAATTAGTTTGATAAATAGGTGATTGAAACAACTTTAGGGAACGTTCATTAATTACGTCACGCAAAAATTGACTTTTTTAACCCCCCTCCCCCCTTGTCACGTTTTTTGTATGGACAACCAAATTTTTTGTATGGATCGTCACGTTTTTCCAAACCCCCTCCCCTTACTACGTGACATAATTAATGAACCTTCCCTTAAATAAATTGGATACATCAATAAGTTCCTACTATACCAATAGCATAATTTGTTGCCCTTCGAGTGTATGCTCAATTTTGCGATTGAATGTATAACAACACTTCATATAAACCAATTCCTCTGTAACTACCTTTCTCTTAGTTTAAGCCAATGTAATAACAGTAAAGCAAGAACATACTTTAGTTCCCAGGTTTTGGTTCCCAGTTCGGTCTAGTTTAGTTTTATGTAAATCTCCGATACATAATCGTATTTGCGATTAATTTCTTTATTTCTGTTTACATCGTCACCAATTTCCAATTTTCGTTCAAACCTAAGTTCAAACCATGTCTCCAATTGGATTTGTCGATCTCTCCATTACGGTTTCATGGTAACTGTTTTAGTACTTACAACTTGTCTGTCAAACCCCCATTTGCTTGCCTAAATCGTGAACCGTTCGTCGGCAGAGCTACTACTAGCCGGCTCCAGCAGTGTGAATGTCGAGTATCTCCTGTGGAAAATATTACATTTACACAAAATGGGGATCAATATGGTGCCAAAGTACGACGGACTGTTCAATGCGCAAGCCAACCCTTCACCTCGTCGAGACAAACCCGGTATCGGTATATGCATGGTAAGTGACGGCATCGCCAAATCCCCCGAATCTGCTTCCAACGCAAAATTGTTACCACAGACATGATTGGACACAAGCAATTGTTTTAGCACACTGTTTATATTTATTTCCTTTCAATGTTTAATGACTCATACGATAGCTTTCATTTTCCTATAAAATCTAGCACAAACTACTTAATTAGTTGATAACAAACACAAACGTATCGTAATGTTGGGACGCTCGGGACGCTGGGATTACAATTAACTGGCTTTCGGGTTCTATGGGGATTGTTGCGTGAGAACGTTAATTTCTCCAGTTCGGTGGTCTTATTTCGCGGGTTTGTGAAATAAAAACAAATCAACAGTTCACTTACGATCAGTGTCAACGAGTTAAGTATCTAGTTAAATATAGATTGGAATGTTTCCGAAATATTGCACCATTGTTCTAAATAAACTATATCACAAAATCATCCTTACAAGCTAGCAATTGTTACTACTTTACAATGTTTTGTTTTTTTTTGTTTTGTTCTAATCTAAAGCAGATCTTAATGGTCGGATTTGTTGCGTTTTGTTTCGTTTCTGAATAGATCAAGTAACCGGCAATGCTACAGCCCTAGCCTAAGAAATAGTTGGTGAAGATTCAATCTACTCAGTTTACAAAAAAAAACTACTCCCTCATCCGCTTGTAGCTACGCACTACTGCTTTCTATCTTCTAACTACCTATCTTTGGAACTGTCGTTGAGAGTTGAGGATCAAGCGTAGAGAGAGAGGGGAGGAAGGCGGCGGGAGGCTCTAGATGTGCAATTCGGTCACAGTGATACTGTTATGGTTCCAGGCGGGCATTGGGGCCACCGAGTTTCGCCGTCTCCAGGACAGGACCTTCACGACACTTCTGCTTTGGTTTGATCGTTTAGTTTTTTTACGTTTTTGCATCGATGAAAGGTGTAGCAGGATCACAATCGGAGTGGGTGGTTGCGGTGATGTTTGTGGGTGGGTGAGTGTGGTTTTGATCGTGATCGTGGTGGTTTGGGTTGGATCGAATAGGGCGGGAGTAGAAAATATAAGAAAAATGGAGAAAATAAAAGATCATGTTAATTTTAATGCGCTAGGCGCGGTTGGAGTAACAAATCAAAATCGAGCGGATCAAAAGTCAAAATATTTGTTAACGATAAAAGGTAGATAAAGGTTGAAGCTGCAGCGACTTCAAGAACGGAAGTGAGGTTTGGTAAGCTTTTGGCTAGTGAGAAAAGAAAAACTCTGAAATGTGTACAAAAACGTGTTGGAAAGGTCACACTTCATAGTTGAGATTTTGTTTGAAATTGCTAATGAAATTTCGAGCTAATTCGAGAAAATTATAGAAATATAAATTTTCGTAGAAAGCGGAAATTATGCATCACTTACTTTAAAAAAATGCATTCATGTAAGGAACTTGTGTGTGTAACGATTGTGTGTTTATGATATACTGAAATAACAACTATTGGACTCGAGTTTGACAATATGATATGATCAGACGCGGCAATATTCTAATGATCCAGAGATGATTTAAATAGATTATTTAATAGATTTTTATTAATCGGACTTTTACCAGTGCTAGTTCACCCTGAGTTAGTTAGTTTAGTTTAATACAGTAGCGCTCAACGTGATTTAATATTAATTTTTTTTTGAAAAATAAAAACGGCAACACTGCCAACCGCAACCGATCTGACGTTTGTTTGTTTTGTTATGGTTCTCCATTCGTTTGGTATAATCGGTTGCGCATTTCTGTTTGGATCAGAGGGTTTAACCCTGTTTTGGTGTAATTCCACAGCTCAAAAGTCCTTTGACAAAGTGCTTAATCGTGGTAAGTTTAAAGTTTAACATAATATTTCACTATTATATCACTAAATGAATGTTCAAATAGCAAAAATGGATCAAACCAAACGATCTGAATACCCGCTCGCGCTCAGGGAGGGCATGCTGAAATGTTTGAAAGAAGGACGCTCACAAACTCAAGTTGCACGGGATTTTTGCATTTCTCGTCAATTAGTGAGCTTCTGGAACAAGAAAAACAAGGAAAGAGGCTACGTCGGAAGTTCCCCGACGCCAGTTCGTCCAAAAGTTACCACTGAGGGGCAAGATCGTTTGATGGCAATGATGTCGAAAGCTGATTCCAGAAGAACTGCTACGGATATCAACAAGGATTTGACCAAACACCACGGTATACAAATTCACAATTCAACCGTCAAGCGTCGCTTGACTGATGGTGGATTGCATGGTCGTCGGCCGAGTAAGAAAACACTCATTTCTGAGAAAAACAGAAAAACAGAAAGGCTAGGGTTGCCTTGCTTTGGCTCACCAACATTGGACTCAGGAAGATTGGTCGAAAGTACTCTGAAGCGAAAATTCCCGCATTTTTCCCGAATTTTTCTCGAAATTTTTGCCATATTTTCCCGACTATTAAGATGAGTTAATATAAATAACTTGTAGTTGAATCTCTGAGCTCCTAAACTTATTCCAGTTTTCCAGGTTCTAGCCAAAATTTTTCCAAACCACTTTCTTTTCTCTGGAATCCGGCAAACAACGTCAGACGCCTTTGAGCACAGCTGCCCAAATTCTTCTTTCACCATGTGTTAACACCCTTACAAACGCAATTCGCCAAACTTCAAACACATTCGCCCCCACATGAAAGATAAGTTCATTTCTGGCTTCTTCTGTTACAGCCGTGTAGCCAGATCTTCATAGGGCATCTTCAACGGTGGTTCAAATCGTGGTTTGGATTTATTTGTTTAGACCAAACGCGAAAAAAATCGCTGCATCGCTGGAGTTTGTAAATTTTGTTTTATACCGGATCTATTTTGCATCATTTCAGAAATTATATAAGCTTCTAAGTTTCTTAAAGAATGTGCACACCAAAAAGTAGTCGTCGGAAATGCCCTAATGCAGTCTTCTCCGTGTACGCTTTGCTAATCCGATCACTACATTCATGTATGTGTGCTATGATGAATTAATGTATGTGTGCTATGATGAAGACGTCGTTTTGCTACAGAAACCTTTATTCAGTAAAATGGCAGTAAAGAACGCGTGCGCGAAGCAATTTTGCACAAAAGAGTAGAAAATCCAGATATGTCGCACGGCGATATTGCCAAGTCATTAAAAATCGCAAAATCGACGGTTACTAAAGTGCTAAAAAACTTTCAGCAGCGCTTAACTTTAAAGAGAAAGGTCGGTTCCGGAGGTAACCATGATTCTCGTTTCGTCGCGGAGAGGAAGAAAGTGATTAAAGAATTTAAGAAGAAACCGAACATCTCCGTTCGTGATGTGGCGAAAAAAGTGAAAAGGTCTCCATCGTTCGTCCAGAAAGTGAAGAAAAGTGCAGTCTTGAAATCATTCAAAGTAGGTGTTGCTCCAAATCGTAATGATAGCCAGAACAAGAGCGCAAAATCTCGATCGAGAAAATTATATGACACTATGCTGAAGGAATACGACTGCATATTATTGGACGACGAAACATATTGCAAAGCTGACTTTAAGCAGATACCGGGACTACAGTTTTATACCTCGTTGCAAAGAGGAAATGTTGCTGATCGTTTTAAGCAAAAAAAAATGTCGAAGTTCCCAAAAAAATACCTCGTATGGCAGGCAATATGTGGATGCGGTCTCAGATGCGACATCTTCATCACGACTGGCACTCTAAATGGACAAATTTACGTAAAAGAGTGTCTGAATAAACGACTGTTGCCGTTCATTCGGGAACACAATGGTTCGGTGCTGTTCTGGCCTGACCTGGCATCTTGCCACTATGGAAAACTGGCTAAGGATTGGTACATTGCTCATGGTGTAAATATTGTCCCAAATTATTGCAATCCGCCAAATTCGCCAGAACTCCGTCCGATCGAAAAGTATTGGGCTCTGGTCAAGAGGAATATTCGAAAAACGAATAGCGTAGCAATTGTTGAGAAAAGCTTCAGGCGTAACTGGCAGAAAGCTGCAAAATTGGTGACGGATGACACTGTGCAAAAACTGATGGAAGGTGTCAAACGAAAGGTGCGGGCATTTGGATAAAACAGGTCAAATTGACTTAACTGTATATGTTTTATATTTGTATTTTTATGAAGTCTTAAATAAATGATTTACTTTTGATTTTCTCATATTTTCCATTTAATACCACTAATTTCCCGTTGACTACTTTTTGGTGTGCACATTCTTTACTGAACACACCCTTTAAAAATTTAATTTTATGAACTTCGGAATATCTATGAAGATTGGGTGGAAATATCTATAATGAACATGCCAGAAGTTGATTAAACTTCTCAGCAGTTGAATAAAATAATTGCAAGTTTCCAGATAATCATGAAGTCACTGTCTTTCGAGAAGAGAAATGGTGGAACTTCAAAGAAGTTTTCTGAATTGCCGAAAAATTATTAACGTTTCTGGAAACTTGGATTAACTTCCAAAAAGTTTTCTGATCATCCAAGGAATAGGAACAACTTTCTGGAAATGACGGGAACTTAGAAAATCAGATTTCGCTTCCCAGAAGTTGTTTTAACTTCCAGCAGGTACATATTCTGTGATAAAAAGCAGAATATCACACGTATTTAAATAACTTACGAGAAATTGAAAAAAAATCTTGGAAGCCGTGGAATTTCTGTGGAATAGTTAGCATTACCGAGATGTTAAACCGTACAAGAACTTTTTATGATCTCCAAGATTGTGAATAGGTGGAAATTCTATGAAATTGATTAAAAAGTAGTTGGTTTCTTTATTCTCGTTTTGGTTGGGTTCGAAAAATTATCGAGTAGTAAGGAGTTTAAGTTCTTCTTAAAACTTAAATACCCTGAACTTTTAGGATGTTTTCGGAACGATTGGAATTGGTTTCTTGATCACCCTTGATATCCCTAAAGTTCTAGGAAGCTCCATAAACTTATGGGAAAACCCTTTGAATGTTTCCTAAACTTTTCGAATGCTCAAAAAATCCAGTTTCCTGTTTATCTGGGACGTTTTCTGAAATTGTGGAAAGTTCCCCGATCTTGGGGGAAGTTTTCTGAAATTCTTGGAAGATCGCAGGACTACTGAGAAATTTCCTGAATTGCTGAATCTCCTGAGCATATGGGAGTTATTTCGAACTTTTGGAAAGTTCCCTGAACTTCTGGGAAATTCTCTGAATTTCTGGGACGTTCTTTGAACGTCTGAGATGTTTGCTGACCTTTTGAAAAGAGCATTTCCTGAAGTTCTGAGAAGTTTTTTGAATTCATGAGAAACCCTGAACTTCAAGGAAGTTTCTTGAACTTCTACATGTACGCTGAACTTCTAAGAAGTTCTGTATATGTTTATCAAGTTTCATGAAATTCTAAGAAGTTCGCTAAACCTTTAGGAAGATCCGCAAACTTTTAAAAAGCTTCATGAACGTCTTGACTGTTCTCTATTGGAAGTTCTCTAATTTTCTGGAAAGTTCCTTGAATTTTTGGGAAGTTCCCTGAACATCTTGAGTAGTTCTATGAACTTCTGAAAAATACCCAAAATAATCTGATAAGTTTTCTAAACTTCTGGAAGCCCCCTGAATTTCTGGATAGTTACCTGAACTTCTGTGAAGAACCCTTTACTTTTGAAAACTTCCCTGAACTCGTGGTAAGCTCCTTGAATTTGTGGACAATTCCCTGAATTTCTAGGAAACAATCTGAATTTCAGGAAAGTTGTCTGAACTTCTAGGAAGAACCCTTAATTTCTGGAAAGCTCCCCGATTTTCTGGAAAGTTCCCTGATTTTATGGTATGTTCCTTTGACATCAGGGAGAATAGCTAAACCTCGGGAAAGTCTAAGTCAAATCTAAAAAGTATACCGAGCTTCTGATAAGTTCCCTGAGTTTCTAAGTGCACTGAATTTACAAGATTTTTTTCGAACTTTTGGGAGATAATTTTTGTCCATCAGTTTCTTAACCTTTTCCGATATTGGGGGCGTAAATACTGCGGGCCGTAAGTCTTAAGGACAGATTTGCAAAAATTCCTCAGGGTCACCAACCCCCAAGTTTTCGTCGAGAGAACTAGCTGAGGACATACGCCAACATCCGTTAGGCTGCAGTGCACCTATGTAACACTAAGGCCAACATATCCAGCTGCATCGCAACAGCTGGAAAAAGTCATCAGTTGACTCTAGTTGTCGCATAATGTCTAGGATCATATCCCTTGGCATGTTGAAACGTCGCAGAAAGTGCTTCTTGTCATAGGTTGGCGTGGCGCTATCTATCACTATCAGCACTATCTAATATCGTTTAAATGAGATGCATGCATTCACACACTCACCACCACTCAAACCAATCCATGGTAAAAAGTTTGCGAAAAATCCTCGGTCTCTGAAAAAACAAAACTTCTGATCTCTGGATGTTGTAAGATTGACAAGATGATAGGTGTTGGTGGGTTTAACAACAAGAAATACTACACCGGTGCGGGGAACGCAAAGTTGGTCTGTTTTACTTTAAGTTTGCTGATGCAAATCAACTATAAACATGTTAAAATAGACCACCGCTGAAGATGCTCTAAGCGGTACGTTTTGAACAGGCTGAACAATGAGATCGGTGGACCGAGTAAATGACAAAAACGCTACTCAAATCATTTGAAAAAGGTGTGAATATGGTGCCTTTCCATATGA
>JASCZW010016699.1:0-18281 GCA_034211315.2 Aedes japonicus | reverse complement strand
GTATTATCCTCAGGTATTTTACCTCTTAATCTGAGCTCTTAAATACCAAGACCAGTTATCAAGTTATTCGCTCCTGCTCGGGTCGGGGTAAAATACCTGAGGATTATACACACAAAATTGCTCTCGCATTGATCACATTGATACATTTCATATTGGAGCATATTCATTTTATTATGTATATTGACCAGAGTCTTATGGGTGAATGCGTTTTAATGGAACAATCTTTTTTTCTTGTATCGTTTATTAGTTTTTATATGAAAAAGTATGTTTGCCTTTAGATTAGGATGTTCCTTAAAAATCAGTTATCAGTTGGTATGGGAAACAAAGTCATATATTCCATCGAATAGGGCGGTCAAGCTATACGAAATTATCGTAATGGATTACCTTGGCGAGTATACGTTCATAAGTAGGGCACAGCAAAATCTAGCCAAAGAAAAACTCGCAACACAACATTATTTCTATTTATTTATATTAAAAACACATTTACATTTACTTCGAAATATTATTATTCGTACTTATTAATTGCTCTAGCTCTACGTTTGATACCATCCATTAAGTTCTGCACAGAGTCCTCAGTCACCTTTCTGGAAGCATTTTCTCACTTTTTAGCTAAATCTTTCTCATTATTTGTCTCTCCTTTTGATTCTCAAGTTTACGCTTCACAATGGCCAATATTTTTCAATTGGACCAAATTTTGAGGTGTTCGTAAGGTTACAGTTCTTTAGTACAATGTTGACGTTGTTTCCTGCATTCCACTCCTGAACAACTTCAAATCAGGCCAAAACAAGACAGAACTCGTGTGCTTTTGGATGAATGGTAGTAGCCGTTTTCGCAGACACTCGTTGACGTAAACTTGTTGGTTAAACCACAAAAGTTCAGTTTAGTGGACTCAACCAAAAAAACTTGTTGGTTAATCGTACCTGAGTAATGGGGATTTTGCCCTTCAGCACAACTCTAAATAGCATGCCAAACCATGTACGTTTATCAACCATAACCACGCAGTCAAATTCTGAATTCTGTTCCTATTTGGGGCTTTTATTACCTTGAACGACCTATATCCTGCCGCTCTATTCACATTTTGAACAAAAAAATACGATGTTTTGACCTTTTTAGCCCATCTGGGATGGAAAGGTTCGGGTTTTGCTTAATCAGCCGAAGCACTGCATCCCGCTGGGATTTGAAATTGTCTTTTCGCTTGCCGCCAGATCCTGATTCCGATCTAGAGTCCCGAATCCCGAAAGCGTTTCCGTCTCGAATGAACTAAAACGTCTACAGCAGACGTACAGTTTAAAGAGACGTTAATAGAATGAATCTGAAAGCGTTTCAAACCGCTACTTACTGTTGAACGACGAACTCCAAGTGATTTTGCTAAGTCATCATGCGACATAGACGGATTTTCCACACTTTTGTGCAAAATGTTTTCACGTACTTGTTCTTTCGACTCTACTTTCAATAATGTGCTTTTGTGACAACAAAAACGTATGCCAAAACATTTACACACACAATGACATTTCGTTTACGGTATAAGTGTAGTATTTATATTGACAAATTAAAAAGATGTGGCTTATAAACCACGGCTAGATTTTACTGTTCGCATACCATATAACATGTAAGCTGTGTTATGCCTTGTTCAGACTACAGAGTTATAACATGTTATAACGGTTGTCAAATAATTTCAACAAGAAATTCCTCATCAAGATAGGTTTATAACATGTTATAACTGCTCAGTCTGGCCAGCTGTGGGTCAATTACATTAGAAAGTAAGTTTTTTTTTATTCCTTTATTATCGAGATTTTCAGCCCTGGGCTGATTCATCTCCCGTCGTAGTCATTCAAATACCTTTTGGGTATTTTCGTAACTTGTCCGGGGGTGAGATTCGAACTCGTGCCTTTGGCGTGAGAGGTATGGATGTTAACCAATACGCCGGAGTCGCCCCCTAGAAAGTAAGTTGTTTAGAAATCAATTATCAACTAGACGTTCATTCAAAAATTGGCAGGCCAGTTGTTGCTCGAATATTTTCCACATATTAATCATTTTTATATGTCAGCTTGTTAAAATGCTAAGTAGACTAGAACAAAAAGTTTTTTTTATTAACCTTTATTTAACCATTATTTCCCATAGAAACTTCAATATGTCAGGCCATTTCGAATTAGTTTCACATTTTAGGAGAAAATTAGAACGGGGATTGAAATCGATTGAGTGGAGTGTAGCTGAATCGATTCTTTGAACCATCCTAGTGTTTACACTGTTATCAGCTCGGGCTGTTGAGCTACCCGAGCAGGAGCGAATAACTTGATAATTGGCTTTGGTTTCAAAGAGCGCAGCATAAGAGGTAAAATATCTGAAGATAATACCATTATAAGGTTCCCACAATCCCGAGCAGGAACGAATAACTTGATAACTGGCCTTGGTATTTATGAGCGCAGATTAAGAGGTAAAATACCTGGAGATAATACCATAAAATTGTTCCCACTATGTTAAGTGAATACCAAATTTTGTTGGGTCTTCTTTGGGGTTCCGCTTGACAATGTATATTTATCGATTCGGCTTTCGAGTTCTCGTCGGTTTAGGCTGACTATCGAGAAATCTTTCCCAATTTTTTTTATAAATATTTTTTAATTAAATTGGTGACATTTTATTAGGCACTTTATGCCAACTCAGAGTTAGTTCATATTTTCGCGATGCTCAAACAACATTCTCATGCATTGACTTCTTGCTTGGACACCATTGTAATATCTTAGCAAATGTCAAAATCAAATTAGAAGCATTACTCTACACTCATCTACCAAAACGAGGGGTGTTCAACTTTTCAAATTCATTATTAAAAGAAATGCTTCAAGTTTAAGTTGATCTAATTTGGATTGTAATATCTTTATGTTTTGCCCGATTCCATATATGCTTTTCTTGAAAGAAAAACCATTTTGATGAAAATTAAACCATTTAAAGCGGTTCCCGTGAACTTTCTAACCTAGAAGTTATGTCCCTATATAATACTATCATGTCAGATTTCAGACAATAATCTTTACTCTTTTTCTTATTCACAGCCTTCCCATCCCGTGGCTTCTATACGGCATCATCTACGGACAGCCGGTAGAGGTGAACTCAGTTGGTATGGTGTGCTCGATCACGATCCTGTTCTTAATGTTGCTATTTGTCATCATGTCGATAGCCTGCTTCCGCTGGCGTATGAACAAGAGCCTTGGGCTTATCATGTTTTTGTTATACTTCGTATTCGTTGCCGTTTCACTCATGTTTGAATACGATGTGTTAGTATGTCCGGTTTAAATAACTACGCTTAATACGCTAAACAAAAAAAAAGAATGACACCGAGGCAGTGGTGACTAAACAGAATCATCTACTTTAGTAGTTACGTTTACGAATGAAAAAAAAAGATAAAAGAAAACAAAAAAGACGAAAAAAGTAAACCAACAAAATTAACTTTAGAATATACGAAAGGAAGCAAACCCACTTGACACTAGGTCTAGGTAAATTTTTACCTAGTTAAACGGATAAGGTAACTGAAGTTGAATATATTAATATGTATAGTTATATAGAAGAATGCTAACATTAAAGAGCAAAACAACAATAGATTAGTGATCGGATGGGGCGTAGATAAGCGAAATTCATTCAATGTAGGAAATGTTTAGACGAAGGAGAAACATCTTAAGGAAAGGCATACCAGCGTGAGAAAATGCGATGCTATTTGTTCCCAAGCAAAGAAACGAAACCTAAGCGAAAACTTAAACAAGACATATAATGAAAAGAATAAAACAACAAGATCCTTCTCTTGAACACAACTTATTTTAGATTTTTATCTCCTCTTCACAACTATAGTATCAACTCTATCATACATTTTGAATTGTATTCAACCAAACAACCTATATTCGAACGAAATCTTACCTAACAAAGAATACATCTAGTTAATAAAAAAATCAACTAATTGAATCAGTAAAACTGTATTTAAGCATGCATCTCTTTCTTCTACAAGAACAAATTCTATAAGAATCTAGACTTTAAACAAGCAAAAAGATTAAATTTAAGCAACAATTTTCAAAAGCAAAAATCTATTACTCGAACGTAAGCAAAAACACCTTAGGAAATTTGAAACATCAATGCATTCGAGTACTATCAGCTTCTCTCTTCCCACATACTACGCCAACAACATACAATTCATTATAGTGCCATTAGCGCCAGGAGCTAGTCCATCACTGAAGCGAGCACACATACACATTCTAGGCAGTGCACGAAATGCATTATCACGCTAATGGTTAATCCTAGTCGTTACCCACATCTGTCTCATTTCTATACTCTCCAAGTTAACTCTACTCAACTTAACAAACTTCTGTACAAATTGAAACGTACTTTCGAAATCACTATTCTTTCTACTTTCCACTATTCGTCGTCATCCAGCATGAGTTTCATGGCGTGTAGATTTACTAACCAGGTCAGAAGATTGAATATACTCAATCTAAAAACAAAGATCACAACCATTATCACTGCAATCTTAGGCGCCTCTTTTAGTACGACGAATCACTAAACTCACACATAAACACACAAACATTATTTCATACATATACATACAAAAAAACGTGCATATGCATACACGCACATTGTGCTTCGGGTCATGTTGCTTTATGTGGCATCACTACCATAATAAACTATTACCAAAAACCGAACAACAATCCCAATATTGATCTGTTTTACAAACAATGAACAAGTTGTTAAGCAGAAAATGTGGTAGTCAATTGGTTCACGTTAGGGTGCCTATCATAGGAATACCGCAAAAACTCAAAGCTGGAACAAAAGTCATCTGTCACTTTCATAATATATCTCATTACAAACGAGCAAGAGTCCTGCCACAACTGCAACATGGTGACACTCTGCTCATAGGCACCCTAGTTCATTATTAGAGCACTAGCTATGTAATCCAGAAGTACGAAGTGCTGCCGTTAAAAATGATACTATAGTAAGTGCAATGCTCTCTTTAAGTTTTAGTATTCTGGTGGGGAGGGGCAGACCAAATTGTTCACCAAAGAGAATACAATCACTCAAAACACTACAAAGGTGCTTGTGCGGTTACACTTTATTTCATTTTCCAAAACTTTCAACTAATAACCAAATTATTTCCTTAACATGTTGTGTTCATTTCGGTTCTATCGATAGGGAAGCCATGCCTACGTGGTTGAGTTGAGCTATATTCATCTCAGGCTTATTTTGGAGTTATACTTCAATTGAGCTTCTTCAATAAAGAGTGTAATCTTCTTGGTCAGTATCATATAGTGTGAACCAATTAAAAAATGCAAATGCTAACATGCAAAAATCTCAGTAACTACAATGTGTACTCAAAAAATACATACTTAAAGGGTAGTCGTGAATGCGAGAGTTGAATTCGTGAACACCGTGAGCTAGATCATATAATTGCAGCTAGTCTACGTTGTTTAGATAAAAATCCTGAAAACGTTGACTAGTTCACGGTCCGTTTTTGTTTCGGTGTATATTGATCCTAGATGGCTTAAAAGCAATATCTAGAGCAGGAATGAACTGTCACTTGATAAACAGACAGTAGAAACATTTTTAGAAGAAGAAGTATCCGATTACGGAAGGTCCATTAATTATGTCACGTGTTAGGGGGGTTGAAGAAAACGTGACGATCCATACAAAAAATTTGAAGGTCCATACAAAAACGTGACAAGGGGACGGGGGGGAACGGACTCGGGTTAAAAAAGTCACTTTTGCGTGACGTAATTAATGGACGTTCCCTTACAGCGTTTTGTGAAGAGTATCTTCTACTCTTCGAGAACAAATGTTCTTAATAACACAAAATTCATGTTTATTATCAAGCACTGGCTAAAGGCATTTTTATTGTGGGATATCTTCGTCCAAAGTTTTCAATTTTTCTCCAAATTGAGTTAGGTCAAAATTGACCTCTAAACCGACTTTCTCAAGATCTGCTTGATGTTGAGGATATAATTTATTATTGGAAATGATCTGGTCATCATTTTTCAGATGGACGGAGTCCGTATAAACATTTTACTGGACGAAATATGGCTGAAGCAAAACTTGAAATTTCAGCCCAAATATCCTTAAGGGCTTACGCTGAAGCATTCTCGATGGCAGCCATTACCGCAACATTTAGAATTTATTTAACTCAAAATCTGTACTAAATATTGAAAATTTAATCACATCAGTTTGTATGCTTACTCGCTGTGAGCAATCTGATGGAGTTAGACTCGAAGTTCATTCACTAACAATCGAGATTTGTCAATTTTGCATAGCAGGTAAGTTTGCGAAAGAGAGATAAAAGATAGGAAAAAATGCATGGAGCAGTGATTCACCTTAAGGCCCAGTTATGATTTGAAACCTCTCAATCGCTCCGCAGGAAAATGCCATTGTGAATGTAGTATACTGGGAAAAAATAAAAACAGTAGAAACAGCGCTGATTATTTTCAGAAATGAAGCTTTCTGTTTTTTATTATTATAGACTGTCCAAGAAAGAAAGGCAACACCTTCAGTTCGTTTAAAATCATGTGTATTTTAAATTTTATTTAACTTTTAATCTTACATGTGACTTTTTCATGTACAAGCAAGTTCTCGAAATTTTCATCTAACGTTCTTGATTAGGATCTGCACAAATTGATAGGCAACGGTTTTTGAAGGTTTCTGATTTGAACCAGCCCATGGTCAACTTAGTATGCACCTTTAGTAATAACACGAAACAAGGTCGGGCCAGAATATTACAGGATTGTCATGTTGATGTATCAGCGGCAATAGGTACTTTTACAAGCATTGAATGACGATAATATTGCACCATTTACTATGTACGGCTTCGTAAATTTACCACAAGAGCGAATTGCCCGCCAGTTCATAGCCTTTTTGCCAATTTTTTCAGTGAAAACTGAGGTGTCTGCTTTGTAAACAGCGGACTTTTGATCTAACTCTACTCATTATCTTCAGTACAGACTGTTTGTCAATGATTTTTATTACTTTTTTTCAGTTTCTTTCAAATGTGTAAATGGAAACCGCTGCCTCAACATGTTTGCGCAAATAAGCCTTTGTCAGGGCCCCAAAAGTTTCAATTGATCTTGCCTGGGGACTGTTTGGAAGATTCATCTCCTTGGGTACGAATTCGACTCCGTTGGCTTTGTACCAGGCTACCGTGTCCTTCGCGTAATGCACTGATACCAAATCTGGCCAAAACAGTACTGGTTTATTGTGTTTATGGCGATTGGGATTATGGCGAGCAGGCACCGCTCCAAGCTATCCCGAACGTAAACATTCGGCATCGTCTATAGTTTGACCAGCACGGACCGTTTACAACTGGTTACCCGTAAGCATCTTATAATCAAATTAGGATTTATCATCCATAATGACGAATTTCACACAGCAGTTTATCGTATAATTTTCGGGCCCTTGGTTTGATAGATGCTGATTGTTTTGGCTTCTTCTGCTTCTTGAAAGTCCTTAGTCCATATCTCGAACGGAAGTCCAGGTTTTGACCCACAGGGCCTGGTTTACGTTCAGATTTTTCAGACTCCTCACCATACTGCCGAATCAAATTACGAAATTCCCCGATGCTCACACCTTCCATTTTCACCAAATTACTCAGCGAAACGTTGGGAAAAGTGTTCTATTTGTACACGACCTGTGTGCGCTTTTCCGGGGAAATGCTTCGCATTTTCATGAAAATTAAATGCACCGATACTTCGGACTCACAGAGTTATAGATTGAAATATAAACAATGATACACAGTATCTTTCACCGTTCGTCTTTCGGTCATTCGTCTAAAATATGAAGATTGAAATCTTATGTCTTAGTGTAAGTATGAACAGTCTAGAAAATTTACACTTGTTGAAAAGAAACACTTTAGTTAGACTCTCAGGCTTTGAAGTTCAAACGAAGCCTTACTTGCTGTTGAAGTTGAGTTTCGAGTAACGAAAATTCGAGGTGAGTTAACATAATGCCCTACCCTTGAACATAGTTACAGAGTTGATTGATAGTTTGTTCCTCCCTCCCTTTATTTTTTTAAATGTCCAAGAAAACCAGGGAAACACCCGAACAACACCGACGTGTAAAAAAAACATTGACATACATGATGTCGTAAAATACTGACGACTGAAAATTAAGATGCTACAAGGATATCACATGCTACACCTCTAAGACATGTACGCTGCAATGAAGCAAGAACTCTATTAAAGTTTGGCATTTGAAATCTTTATACTATATTAGAGTTGAGCCTGAAAATGCGACTTTGCGTTGCAAACCAGCCATGAAAGCAGCCATTTTTTTATTCTAGCAGCTTTAACTTTAATACTAGATACGTTAAAGTTTCAGACATTGCTAAACATAATGATAATGAGAGGGAGAAATGCTAAACATAGAAAGAAAATTCCCGTCAGCCTGTATCAAATTTCAAATTTCTCAGCAAAATCAATGTGAAAACTTCGCTCCTTTTTGGCGTCCCATCGATAGCTTTTGGTTTATGTTTGATTCGTATCAGTTCAACATAGCAAAACAACAATAAACATCATCATCTCAGAACAGTGAACACTTGATCCGAGACACTTTTTAACCAGCATATCCTACATATGTACATCACCAAAACAAACATAACTAAATCCTACTTTAATCGACTTCACAAAAAGAGCATAAAAGAAACACTAAATGAATATATAAAGAGGAAAAAATCAATGATAATAAAATGAAACGTTAACAAATTTTTGAAAGTTTTTCTTATTTTTATTTTTATTGCGAATAATGAGGCGAAAACCAATAGCGGATAAATATTAAAAAGACATAGAATAAATCATAGCTGAAGGAACGACCACTAACACTAATACGGATGAAAACGCGCAAAACATTCAAAGAAATCGCAGACGGAAGCTAGACAACACTGCTGTCGAAACTATGAGAATAAGTTTCATGAAGGATAACACAAGTGGAGCATCTATAGAAATGAAATAATTAAAGTTAAAACTCCCTAGCAAAACTTTTCATCGTTTTTACGAGTGTGTCAATTGTTGAACTTTTACCCTGTTTCGAACCAAATACAAAAAAAAAAACAAAGGTACATATCTTCTCTTCGTTTTTTATTCGTCGTTATTTCTCGAACAATATTAGGTGTGCAACTATTAGCCTATCTAAACTTATGCACCAGCCAGCTGACAAAAACAAATTGTTGAGTTCTTCATGTTTGATGACTTCGTTTCTTCTTTGACGAAGCAGACAAATATATAGTTATAATGACATCGCTAAAAAGCAAAACCCATGAGACGAAATGAAATCGATGGTATTCGTGACATTCAGACGAAAATAAAATTCAAACACTGCTTCATTGTAGAGAAAGAGTAACAAAATGTATATATTAATATTTCCACTCGGTATCAAAGCAAAGAGAAAATGACAAATGAACAAATAATACAATATTCAAGACTTAGAGCGAGCCTGTGAACAAAACATTTGAAATGAGAAAGCCGATTTCTCCCGTCCATTTCATGAAGTTGTTTAAAGAAGATTGAGCAGGTAACCACAAACACGAGAGCTATAAATTACAATTGAGAGAAATAGACAAACAATACACTGAACTTCTTTAGTAATCCATTCCAAATATCACACAAAGATGCATCGTTTGATCACTGAGACTTCGAACTATTGCCTAAAAACTTGTTATCGCTCTGGAAGTTAAGGTGAGCATTTGCCAACCACTAACGAATCCTGATTGTTCTTTCGGATGAAATCAAATAACTTGGATTGCATTCCCTTTCTTGTATCTTTTAAAACAATTCTAATCATTGTCGTACTGTTATTTTCTTGATATTGATCAGTATAAACAGAAAACCTACCTTTACTCAAAAATGCAAATTTAAAATGCATAAACAACTCACAAAAAAATAAGAATCGAAATAGCATCAACACAGCAGGTTGAACAAAATTCAGGAGTGCCGTGACAGATAAGCAACCAATGGGAAATAAACAAATAATCGCATTCATACATAAAACAAAAAAGAACGAAAATAAAAAATTAGAAGCACAAAGAAGCATACAAAAAATAAGAAATAATTAAACACAAACCCGCGGTGTAATGGTTCTAAATATGCTTAACAAGACGAAAAACACTTGCAAATAAAACTAAACAAAAACACAAAAACATGCCGTGTCTAGCAAAACAAACCAACACGAAAACAAAAACAAACCGAGAGAAACTAAAGCGAACTGAACACACTGGGACAAACTTACACATAGGACACAAGCATAGGAGGCGTAGACGAGAGCTTTGAAGTTCGGCAAAACGTGCAGCGGAAGGCTTTCCATATTCAAATAGGCGGCCACAATTTCTAGAGATCCCGAAGCGGCTATGGTAGAATTTGACTGAAATGATAAAATGGTTCTATACGCATAATGGGAACCTTAGTTTATGTTTCTATTGATTATTTCAATACGTTTTTCAGGCTGATTTGCACGTTGAAGTCATGATGAAAAACACTGGTATTTGAATGTGAAGACATTGCAATTATGATAAATTTTAAACTGCAGACATATGGTAATTTTCAACTAAGTTAAACAGATGCGAGTCCTGTATGCCTGGCCCAGGCATAAAATTTCATTCGAATGGCACACAAATCGTCACATTCTGGCTTCCCACCACAAAGTGTCGGGATAAATGAAAAAAGTTTTATTTTGGTTAGTTCACTCTTATTTTGTAGAGGAATGTTTCGGGTTGATAATTTTCAAGTATATTTACATACAATAGAAGCAATAAATCTCAAGCATTCCCAAAATCATATCTGCTTCAATGTATGTACTTCATGGAGTATATCTTTTGATAATAATTCAGTTGCACAAATGTGTTCTGACAATGTGTTTTATGTTTAGAACAATGAATAAGTCTTCTACATCAAGAAATGTATTTTCCCAAAATTTGGACGAATATAGATTTCCAGATAAATTGATGCTATTGGTCATCGTAACGACACTCTCGAGTTCTTTTGAATTTTTATGGGACTTTCGGTAAAGTGGTGGGTATTGCATTGCTTAATCTGAGAGTGAAGATAGACACAAGTGAAATTTCAGGAGTCCGTCCATGTTTTTGGCTTTGCCGATGACATTATAGTGGAATGCAGATGACAGTCGGAACGTGGAGAAGGCAAATGAACCACGAATTGCATGAGTAGCTGGGAGAACCTCCACATCATCCACACCACAAAATTCGGTCGACTACAATGGGCTGAGTGCGCCGTAAGGATCTCGAGCGACTGAAAAAAGAGGAAAAGGCGCACAGCGAACAAAGTGAATCGGCCAAGTGGAAAGCGAGCTACGGACTCTCAACAGACTGCCAGGCTGTGTTGAAGTGCAGCTCTGGCCTTACTATTGATTAGTGGGAGGATTGGATAGTCCAGTGGACGTTTGCTGATATCTGGTATTTGGATGGGAAATTTTTGCTCAACTTTATCTGTTTACTTTGCTATCAATAGTAACTTAGTTTTCCATTCTCCTTCATACTTTGTGTATAGTACCATCTTTCCATCTATTGAAAGCAGTTATTGGAATGTTTCAAAAAAAGCCGTAATTAACGAATGAGAAGAGAGCCTTCATTGCTACTTAGGTCCTTTTGCAAAGTGGTTTACGTCTATCTCTCATGTAACAGCTTCTGTTTCTACGCTTATCTTGCTACTTCTGAAATTCTTTTGCTTTTAGATAAATCGGATCATCCTGAAACCGGAATGGTTCTGTTCTACTATCTTTTTCTCAGTCATGGGGGTCGTCAAGTCCATTTCTTCATGCGGACATGAGCATGAGCATTGCTATCCAAGGATATAGCTTCCGCCACTTTACCACCGTCTGTACTGCCGCTGCTGCTTTGTTTTCATTTTTCTGCTGCTTGTGTCCACTACTTTTTATTTCATGCATATCGCTCGAAAGCCAGCGGCTATAGCGGCCGACCTGCGGACAATGAACAAAAAGCATCTATACAATAACAGTCATCGAAAAGCAGGCTACCGCTTGATTCGTATCGAAGAACAATCAACCGTCATTGTCGGAAGCACAATGGAAACGAAAAACATAGGTCTAATTCTTGCTTACTTTACTATGGCTGATCACCACACCTGCACTACAATTTTTCGCCAAGAAAATCGGTTTAGAGCTGCTTTTTTTCAGCTTCTCAAGCGCCCTACACTTCTTAGATCTTGCCCACTTGATCCAAACACCTAGTTCACTGCGCTCCCCTGAATTCGAGATGCACATAATTTTTGCGGGATTGTTGTCTGGCATCCTTACAACGTGTTCCGTCCATTGTACCCTTCCAGCTTTAGTGACTTTCTTGATACTGAGTTTGCCATAGAGTTGCGCCCGCTCGAGATTTCTTCTTCTCCTCCATACGCCGTTTTTACATGCACCACCAAAGATGGCCCTAAACACACGTCGTTCGAAAACTGAATTGCAGGTCCTTCTCGAACTTTGCACACGTTTCGTTCCCGTAAAGAACTACTAGTCTTATCAGCATGGTACATGGTACAATTAGTACGGGGATGAAGTTTAGCAGACCTCAGGATCTTGTGGAGTCCGGCTACAATAATGCATCTCCGAAATTCTCTGCTGCAGTTGTTATCCAACGTCACCTATGATCCGAGGTATACCAACTCATCTACCATCTCGAATGCATCTCCGTCGATAACCACACTTCTGCCTGTGTGAGCTCTATCCCCCCTGCCAGCAGATACTAGCCTTCGACCTATTTACCCTTAATCCAACCTTTTCTGTTTCACGTTTCAGCCTGGTGTACTCCTCAGTACAGCTAGCCTGCAAAGTTCTTCCGACAATTTTCCAGTCTTGAACGAAACAAATGAATTGACTGGATTTATTTAAAATCTTGCCCGGCATGTAAAAACCGGAAGGTTTCACACACCATCTAGCG
The DNA here is from genome assembly GCA_034211315.2 of Aedes japonicus. Lineage (NCBI taxonomy): Eukaryota > Metazoa > Arthropoda > Insecta > Diptera > Culicidae > Aedes > Aedes japonicus. The sequence goes on along the minus strand of JASCZW010016699.1, from coordinate 5,371 downwards.
CAATGTTGAAAATGAGGCAAGAAAGACCATCTCCCTGCTGAAGTCCTTTGCGTGTTTTAAACGGGTCCGATAACGCACTCGATATCTTCACTCAGTACTGTGCACCATCCATCGTTGCCTTGATCAGTCTAGTCAGTATTCCGTGACAACCGTTTTCGTCGATAATCTTTCATAGCTCTACACGCTCAACAGTATCGTATGTGGCCTTGAAATCGATGGATAGGTGGTGCGTGGGAACTTCATGTTCACGATACTTTCGTAGGATCTACCGCAACGTAGAGATCTGATCAGTTGTCGATTGCCCGTCCACAAAATCGGCTTGATAACATCCCGCAAAACTGCTTTCTACCAGCGATATGCGGAAGATAATCTGAGAAAGTACGTTGTCGTTTCTTCAGAAAGAGCTAACTATACGTTTAAAGGTATCAAATTCTGCTTCACCAATGTATTCAGAATACTGTACCCTATATTGATGGTATCCTTCTTCTTCTCCTCTTGTCATTTAAAGCTTTAGAGGGTCATATCGAAAACATCTTTTCAAGCAAATTTTCTCAGCAGGCGAAAAAGCGGCACGGATTTTTTTTTTTTTTTTTTTTTTTTTTCTTTATTAAAGAGACTTTTAGCCTCCTGGGCTAGTTCGTCTCTCAGCGGCACGGATTGGAAATACATCAAAAACAACTTAACCTTATAACTGGTTTGCATACAAAAACTCAAAACCGGCATTGAACTCGATCAAAACCAGGGTTGCGGCTTATCATTTTTGACTCAGGCATATTCATTTGCCAATATCTCGCTTTCAGAGGGTCGATTTCAAAATATGATGTATGATGAACTTGTGGAGTTGAAACTATGTTACTGCTAAGACAAAGTTGTAGGTCTACTCAAGCACCAATTCATCATACATCGTCATTTTGAAGTTGAGCTTTCTGAGAAGAGCTATCGGCAAATCAATATGGATAAGTCAAAAATGATAAGCCGCACCTTGGATAAAACAATGAGGAAAATAAAAAAACAGTCCAAACATTAACACTTTATGAAATTGGAACCGATCAGAAATGAGAGCTCGGTCAGTGTGCCAGAAACACACACACACGCACACATGCACACACGCACACACACACACACATACACACACACTACACACACACTACACAGCCATCGAGATAAACATATAAACATACACAAGCCCGTGTGGTCAGCGTTTTTCTTTTGCGAAGTCAGATGCATAATGAACTTCTATTGGACGGAACAATTAAATGCAGAAAAGACCGTTTTCCGCAACAATAGTTTATCTCATATTTTTAAGGAATAACTGAATACCATGCAAGGGCTTTTTCGTTCCAACGAAAAAAAAAACCACAGTTTTAACCATGAAACATGTATTAAACGTTAATTGTTATACACGTTTTTTATTTATATATTGACAAGTGGAAAAAAACTGAACACAGTGGATATGTTGAAGAAAAAAAAATACAATTATATGAAAAACGGAAAAAAATAATTTTTATGGGAAAGTATAAACCAAATATATTGTTATTTATAGTGGGTAAAAGATTAAATTTAAAAACTGAAACAGAAAAACAAACGCTTTTAGACTTCCAGTTTATGACGAATTATTCAAGTAAACAAAACAGTATAAGTCAAATGGATTGAAAGAAATCATTGCAAAAGTAAGAAAAAAACTATTCAAGAAATAAACAAAACATGTAGATAACAAGGAAGAAAATGTTTATAAATTTACCGAAAGAATATTACTAAATAATAGCTAAGTTGCATTGTGAAAAGCCCGCAACACAAATCACATACACGCATGTAAAGTTTTAAACTAATACAACATTAATGAATTAATGAAAACAAAAAAAAAGTAGTTGTAAATTTATAAGAATTGCATATACTTAACAACATTGGCGAAACATGCGTAAAAGAATAGGCTAAAGACAAAAGAAGCAGCAACACAAGTACTTGAGGAAACGAATAATCGAGTTTAAAATACAAGCATTTTCTCCACCAAACCGAACGACGCAAATCTTATTGTTATTGTATGACAAGTAAGATAATGGTATGCATAACAAAGCAGCTAGATAAAATTGTTTCAGACCGATAACATAAACAATAAATCAAACCAACACACTAGAAAGGAAAACAACATCAGTAGGGCAGCATTTAAAGATCATATATGACGGGTTCACCGAAAACTGTTGAATGTAGTAATGTTTTTTCGTAACTACCTTCATGCGCAAGATGCAACCTACCCATGTTAAATATTCAACAAGTGAGCGATTGAGAGGTTACAATGAACCATTTACGTTTGAGCACTCCACGAATGTAAGGAAAACATTTTTGCAAAATTGAAGATTAATTAAGGCAAAAAACACCTATTAAACACACCGATGCAGTTAACAAACAAGCTTCATTTGCTTATCACTTATTCGACATAGCCAAAAAAAACATTTAGAAATTGGCGAGTAATAAAACAAATTTCCACCTGCAAACGCTCACTTACATTTTTAAAAACAAAGCAATAAGTAATATAATTGATAACAAAAAGTAGCTATTAAATCAACTTTACATAAATTGTAGAGGTTAAAAAAGTAAACGGCAAACTGTTTAATCCGCAGTAAACAAAAAGGCACCCACTTAACTACAAGAAAGAAAACAACAAAAAAAATTAAAAAAACTATAATCATCTATTTGGTTTATGTATAAATTAAAGTTAAAGACAACAACAAAACGATTTAAGAGAACATTATGTGGCACTTAGTTTGATTTTTTCCATGAGATCATTTCATTTCAAGGTGAGCATCAAACTTAGTAAGCGTTTGTATTTATAATTTTATAGTGAGATGCAACAACAACAACAACAACAAAAACAGTGCAGTAAAACAAGAACTATTAGCATAAATTCGAGTGTATGTATAAATTTTAAGGTAGGCATTAACAAGGCAAAACCGACAAGAAAAGAAAAAAACAGAGTTATATACTTAAATATTGATTGTTGATAAATGAGATTGTCTTGCGTAGTATGTTGCGTTTGCTGTCTCATTTTTAATAAAAAACTGAAAGGAAATAAAAAAAAGGATTAAGAATAAGGAAACTTTTTTGTTAACTATTATATATAGATTTGATTTTATATATATACCTATATATCATTCTCATTACAAAACATATATAGAATATAAATAAACTGATTCTAAACAAGAAAATCAAAACCAAGCCTGTTTTATTCAGAAAGAATGTACACAAATTATCGTATATTGATCCGCCTGAAAAGTCGAAAATCCATCTTCTGTAAATTTATCGAGTTAGTATTTGGGCGCTTCTTTCAATTACTGTTGCGCCTCTAATTGTCATAGCGAAAAACTAATGACATCGTTTTGACAGGAAGGATTGTTAATTCAGTGGTAACATTTTCATCAATATTTAAATTATTCACATACACATTTTCAAAAGTAAAGAAGATGGAACGCGAAAGACGTGAGAGAACTATTACTAACACTCAAGAATTTCCGTCCCATTGAAAACTTTCGGGCAATTATCATGCGTAAATTAAAGAAATGTGACGAAACAAAGAACACAATCTGATTTGGACAAAATTATAACCTTATTTTTATACCGATATTTCAGCATGGTCAATATCGGGAAACAGGGAATACTTCTTGTTGGAGCGTCAACTTTGACGCCAGCTGTAGTCCAAACCACTTAATGAAAACAGATCAAATTCTGTCCACATTAATCTCTGTATTGTTTCAAGCTATGGAGAAATTTTAAATATGCTACCTATTTCACAGAAATACGCATTTTGGAAATTGGTATGTCCAAAAATGACTTTTTGCATATATATAGTAATTTTAGTCACACAAAGCATATATATTATAATTTTGGTCACATAAGGACAAAACATTGATTATAGTGTTGTCAAAATTTCAGCTCAAATATATTGATAATTGAGAGTTACAGGAAGGTTGAACAACGCGTTATTTGGAAGCTAAAGATTTTGCTCGGCTTCTTTTTGCTTGCTCAGTGTAGATAAGAAAAACAAAGGAATTCGCAAATCCTTGCATGTAGGGAGATCACGCATTCCCAAAACATCTCTTACCTCGCGGAAGGGTTGTTACCTTGGACCACTAGGGTATACAGTATTCGTGGTCTGGAGGCATCATTATCCGGCAATACCGAACTGTGCGTGAGTGATGTCATCATAACTGGTTCCGCAGCTTCATAAGGGAAGGTCCATTAATTATGTCACGTTGTAGGGGAGGGAGGGTTGGAAAACGTGACGATCCTTACAAAAAATTTGAAGGTCCATACAAAAAACCTGACAAGGGGAGGGTATAAAGAAGTCACTTTTTGTGTGACGTAATTAATGGACGTTCGCTAAATTGCTATCAACGAGGTTAATTCTGTAGAGATGTGCGTCTAGCGAGTAGTGATTGGACAAAAGTCTTGATCTCACACGGATGAAACCGCGACTTACATCCTTCGATTAAACATAAACCTCGACTCGACTTAAACCACGATCTCGACGATACAATTGGAATAATAGAATGTAACCACCGTCCAAGAAAATGACTTGTCCAGTCGTTTAGCCAACTTTGAAGAGAACTTTGACGTACTAATCGAGAAAAATTCATCATGTGAAATTCTTTCAAAAATCTCACCTTCTGTATGCGCCCACCTTTACTCATTGCCTGGAATTGAGCAATGTGAGGGGACCCATACAAAGGTAATTTTAAATGATCTTTCGACCAACGCATACATCTGTTCTTATTTTTGAAAGAAAGTAAGATGAGTCCCCACTGTTTTCATCGGCTGCAGGACCTCAACAGAACTGAGACTATCGGAGAATATGAAATAATGGTCAATGGGCATGTCGGAAATTATCTCCACAGCAAAATTGATTGATGCCATCTCAGCAATATATACGGAACAAGGTTCCTGAAGTTTCCGGAAGGCAGGTGAGTATTCACTGTTAAGGTCGGTATCGTAGTCTCGAAAGAAATTTCTTTCTATCCTAAACCCATGTGAAAATTCCGTTTACTCGAAACGGAAAGTAAAGAATAGAAAGAAATTCTGCAGCAGTATCCACTTAATAAGAACGAAGTATGAAAATGGAATTTGTAAGGTTTCCACGCAAACTAATGGGAGCTGTCACTTTTACTTTCGGACAAAATCCGCTCGATCTCCGTAAAGGCCAGTATCGGCCTAAAAAGTTAAGAGGTAACGGAATTTTGTTCAATATTACCAAGCGGAATTTTGACAAAATTGGAAAGAAATGTCACCTTTTACTTACAGAATAATCGAGCGAAATATTTTTCCGAAAGTTAAAGTGACGGCTCCCATTAGTTGCGTGGAAACTAATTCATGATAACCA
>JASCZW010016698.1:0-18280 GCA_034211315.2 Aedes japonicus | reverse complement strand
TCATTGTCACTTCAAAAATATGAAACAATGGTGTTAGGTTGCACACAATCCAAGAAATAGATGCAGACATGTTAACATAATCACACACATAGCGATAATGACATAACTCTCTCTCTCTTATTACGTCTTTTCGTTGAAAGAAGTCTAATTTTCTCAAAAAAAAATTTACAGACTTTTATAGACATTCACTGACATTTCAAATTTTATCACAGACATTTGAAAAAATATTCTGGCATCCCTGACCAGGAATGCCATATTTACCGACATGTCTGTAAATTTACTGACTTTTCATTTCTGTTGCAAACCTTTTTAAAGATGCAGACATTTAACGAGACATTTTATTTATATTAGACATTTTCTGAGACATATGGTGGTTTTTTAAATTTCAAATAAAGGCATTCTCTGAAGTTTGGATTTAAAATGAACGGGGATCTGAACAGTTCAAAACAGCGTAAGTTCAATTAATTTGTAAAGTAGCAATCCTTGAGGAAACGGAAGCAGATACAATGGGCCAACAGATAAGCAACGTATAGGCCCTTTTCAAACTTATGATTTACCCGACAATACTAAGCAGCGCGAGACTCGGAGCTGGGTCGGCGCACTACTGGTCCACTGGGGTGCTTCGCGGAATAAAAGAGGCGCTCGAAGTTTCAAATTATTTAACACTCAAGGGATTGACGTTGCTTCTGGTGATTACCAGCACGTACCTTGAAGATTTTACTGGACTCCGACGAGCGCTCTCGGCGTCAATGCGTCAATCCAGCGATGACTGATTTGTCGTGGTGGAAATATGGCGCTCTGGCGGTGACGACGGACAGTAGAATGGCGGTTGTCGATGGGTTGCAATTTCGGGGTCATTGACTGCAGGCGCTTCCTTCAAACAAAGGAAGGCCGCCCTTTGTGGAACCGAGAAGGGTATTCCTCTTTGGCGGTTGGGGCTCACTGCTCGAGAGTGTTGTCCTCCCGAACAACAATCTTTTCGATTGACAAGGCGCATTAAAAAACAATTCGAGTTTCTATAACAACGGTTAGACTTTCCAAGAGTGTAATATGGAGTTATGGTAGCGTTCGATCCCATGTGTAAGAAATGGGGTTTATAAATGCAATTTCTCTTATCCATCCATGTGCCACAAAAAATACAATAAAAATGCAATAATCTCTACTGCTGTTGTCACCATGAAAATTACTGTAAAATCATTGGTAATATTGCCATTAAGTCACACCAAAAATCAAGTTTCAGATCAACACAAATCATATATGAGAAATTTATCGTAAAAAGAGACTTCTGAGTATTTTAACCAAGAAGCAATCAATTCTATCTATCAACTAAAGATCAATAATCGGGAAATCTGTTCAGTAGCTGGAGACTGGTGGAGCTGAGCTGTAAGTCACCCGGTGGGTCCAAGGTTACGCATCATTAACGGACAGGCAGCGGTGCCTGCATAAGATGTGGGGAGGGGGCTTAGCAGTTGCTGGACTCTGTTGAGTTTCTTCAGAAATCCCACAAATATACTGAAGCAGCTCTTTCGAAGTGAGTCACACCGCTGTAAGGGTAAAAGTTAAGCCTTCGCGTCTTGTTCACCATGCGTCTGAGCGTCTGTTCTACCATGCCAGGGTCAGTCAAAACGGCGTCTGTTATCCATGTTAGGGGCGGCCAATTATCGTCATTGTGCCAGAGTGGGACTCTTGAGGTGAAACTTCCTTGGATCCTTAGTATTCAACATGCATGTAGTAATGCAAACACTTTTTGCTCTCATATGATAGTATTGGTGCATCATGAAGAAAACGGTCATGGTTGCCAGTAATTTTTGCTTTGTGGATTACAGTACATTCATTCAATTATTCCCTACAATATTCACAATTTTAAAAAAGCATAAAGCCTCAAAGTAAGAATCCTATTTAAAGGTTGAGGTGAGTCTGAGGGCATAATTAGCAAGATAAATACTAAGCCATCCATCTCGTTCAATACAAATATTGGTGAATTTTAAACGTTAATGTTCAGTTCTTATTTCAATCATAAACTATCGAATGAGTCTTGAGAGTATTTTTTTGTCGAACACATAGTCAGGTCAACCAGGCTCCCTACCCTGGCTCGTGCTGTTTACCTTTTCTTCCCAAATAATAAACAAATCAACAAGCAATTGCAAGCAAATTTTAATTCACACACACACACACACACACACACACACACACACACACACACACACACACACACACACACACACACACACACACACACACTATCGGATTCGGAAATATGGCAGGGATTTTCAAAACCAGTATGATTGGGCCAGGTATAAGAACGTCATTTATAAAGTCGGAAGATTCGCCGACTGATTCGTCTCCGGAACTTATTTTTCGATGAAATTCGGCATCAGTTGACGGTGAAGTAAAACCACTATTCCACGGGTTTTGAATGTCCACGATAAGGGATCAACAGCACTTCCTATCACTTTTTAGTTGTTCACGCAAAAAGCCACTTTTCTTCTTTTAGTAAGACGCGGCATTTTTACTTCGTTAATCAAAACTTTTTCAGTCCAGCACACTCGTGCAAACAGTTGCTGACAGCACTGCGGTCTGCTACGCTACGCACAGCTGAGTGTAAATTAGAAAAAAGCAAAACGCGTAGTTTTGAGACCGGTTGCTGAATTTTTGCACCATTATTGTTAATCAACAAATTTTTTGTCCACTTTTTCAAGACGCGATGATAATTAATCTTTCAGTGAAAGTAAATAGTGTTCAGGTGGCTACGGGAAGTGGAAATACAGTTTTTGTGAGAAAATAATAGGCAGATCCTGGCTTTTAAAAAATAAACAAAGCCGACGAAAAATTACCTGCTCTGTGGAAATGACCACTAGTTGATCAATTTAGAGTGTTTTCAGTGAAATAAACAGTGTGAACTGATTAAATATTGTGTTCTGCTGTCCTATTAGCAGTATGGCAGGTAAGTGGATTAATTTTGTATATTTTGTTGAGCAAACCCAAAGTGTGCATGTGTGGATGAGAAAGCCATCGCTCCTGCCATAAGGGATTCCATCGTGTATGTCATAATCATGTGCACTATGGTATTCTGACGAGAACAGGAGGTTGCTGCAGGACCCTACAAGCCATCCATAAAAAATAATACTAATGGATGCGCACGAAGTAAATGGGACGTTGGACCAACGTAAGTAAGTAATCCATGAGCACAGATATAAAAATATATATTTCCGTATCAAAATATGAATGAATTCACAAATACTTATTTTGGACTGAAATACTGCGTAAAATACATAATATCCAAAATAACATTAATTACTCCAATAAATTCACGTAGACCGAATAAAAAAATATTGAGGCAAAAATATAAAATAATCCTTTCTAATACCGATAGATAAATCGAAGATACGCAAGTTGACAGCCCTCGACCTTAACTATTAAAAATTCTTCACAATGTTTCAAAATATGAAACAATAGAGAAAGATTGCATTCAATCTAAGAGATACACACAGGAATGTTTGCATAAGCACACATATCTACACCCAAAATAAAAAAGCAAGATTTTAATGCAATTTCGCATGATTTTGTTTCATTTTTCGTAATGGACCGTAACTTGAAGAAAAAATGCAATATTGTTCGTGGGCAAAAAAGCAACACATTAATTCGCATTGACAAACTCAATGTATGTTGAGTGAGGTTTTGCAGTGTATTAGTGTTGATTCGAACCGAACGCGAGGCACTCAGCAATACAGCAATGAGAGGCAAATGTCTCTCACACACACACTTACATTGCTTCATTTATTTCTGTGAAGATGGGTAAAGTTGATGAGAACGGGATCGAAATGAAAATATTAATAGAACCCTTGACAGCGTAATTCTAACAAAGCCAATAGCGTTGCTGCATTCTGTGGTATTGGCTCACCGCGTTTAGAAAACGTGTTGACGGTTGAACAAAGAACCAACGGTTGGTTTGACTGTCAGAGACACTAAGTACACAGCGATAAATTTGTTTCGAGGGAATCTGTGTGCTACCAACCGCTTGCACACACTTACATGGCTTCGTTTATACCATAAAACGCTTTGTGGATCATGATGGGCAAAATTGCCTTTGCATGATTCAGGCGGATTTCTCAAGATATAATTGCAAAATCTGCAATTGCATATTTTGCCACCTTATTAACTTTTGGGTGTAGAAACTTTCTTTTTCATTTGGGGAAATCTAACATTGAGAAACTCTCTTTGATTACTTTTTCGTTCATTCATATTCTAATCACCGATACGATTTTGATTCAATTCTCGATTAATGCATGATTAGGGCCTAGAAGCCATTTGTAAATAATGACTTTAAACGTTGATCTTTCACACATTCATTTATACATACAAAAAATTGATCCTTTATTGTCCGAGGTTAAGCTTGAACATAATGAAGACCGGATGAAATTCTGCTATTCCTTCACGAATTTTCGAACTTTGGATCGAATGCTCTTCATCAAGTTCCGGACAAGTGTTGCATCGTATTTTTTGGACGCTTGAGCCCAATTTTTTTGAACTCCTGGGATACACCAGTTGCCTTACCAGTCTTCTTGAAGATCCTCTTCACGATTGCCCGTAACGTCTGATGGGCTGAAGCTGAGGGCAATTTGGCGGATTGATATTTTTCTCAACGAAATCTATACCCTTTTCCGCAAGTCAATTGGAGAGTGGTTTTGGCATAGTGAGCCGACGCTTAATCCGGCCAAAACAATGGAGGTGTATGCTTCTTATATAAAGGCAACAATCTCTTCTGGAGACACTCCAGATCGATAGATTTCCGCATTTATAGTTCCGGTAGTAAAAATTGGTTGACTTCAAACCACACATATTGCTTGCCATACCAGTACCTTTCGACCTGGTTCTCCACTTGAATCGACCTGTCCGCATCGCTCATCCTCCCCAACGACGGCAGTAAAGTATTGTGGACCTGAAGGATTTTGAGTCCTTCCGGCATAGGTCTCATCGTCAATCAAAACGCATGCATCCGATCGCTGCAAAGACGCGAATACAATTGCCGGGCCCTGTTGCTGCTCTCGCTTCTTCTGTTCTGCACTTTGTTTCGAGATTTTCTTGCTTTGTAGGTCTTGCGGTGGTTTCGCCTCTTGATACGCTGGATCATTCCAACACTCGTTCCTGCTTTTTTGGCCAAATCACGTATTGACATTGATTTGTTCTTTATGATTAGAGATACCACTTTCTGCTCCAGTTTCGGGTTGAAGAACCGGTTTTCGTCTTTCCCGTAGCTCATCCAAAGAATAGTGGTTCTCAAACTTATTAATGATGGTTTTAAACTCGCATGATGCATTCCAAACCGCTTCGCAATTTTTTGCATAGTAATACCCCTTCTCACTTACCCATGTGTCCAGAACCTTAATTTTCACTTTCTTTTCAATACGTGACATTTTGAAAACGCATAGAATTTGAACCGCATAAAATGTAAGTCAATGTAAAGCTGACAGTCAAACGCACAGTATGCAGTGTTCGAGTATAAAACCATCACAAATACATGCGTACAACGCAAATGTATGTGAATAGCTTATATTCGATACACTCCTTACCAGATACTGTTTTTATTTCACGATAGTAATTTAATATTAAAGAGGTTCATATTTAACGTCATTGTTTACAAATGGCGTTTAGTCCTTGGCACAATTACTGGAGAATTATTTGTAGAATATGCTGGCCAAAACTGCTGTGTTTTCAATCTGTACTAAAGAATCCCTGGGAAATTTTAAAATAGCGCACCTTGCATTCAATGAAAGAAAGCGAGACAGGAGAAAATTTGTCATTGTTAGGTTCGTCCCTAATGAAAAAGAGTCCTAGATATATGCAAAAAGGACATAATCCCGCTCCCACTTATAACATCGTTTTCAGTTGAAAGAAGCCTAATTTTGCAAAATAGGCATTTTTAAACATTCCCAGACACATTTAGTAATTTCTTATCGCAGACATTTGAAAGAAATATCTGGCATCCCTGTTACCCTGTTGATTGTGAAATCCCTTGCGACATAAGTATAGGGACCACCTTCGCATTTCGGCCTATTTTTGCAACAAATGGCTCCGGATTTCATGAGGCATGCGATCGCAGCAAGCCGTGCATTGAGGCTTGACGTGTTCTTTTAAGCTGCGTCGTTTTACAGCGAAAAAAAATCTGGCGATAACTCTAACTAACAGTGAAATCATTAAATATAAGCGTGCTTTGGGAAAGATGTAGTGAATACATCGAGTTCCTCCCAGAATCTGTAAGTGTCGGTAGTAATTCCCACATTTTTTGTTTTTTTTTGTGCTTCGCCCCTGCACCTGGAGAAGTGGTTGCGTCAGCTCAGGCTTTGTTAATTAGTGGTGGAGTGGAGTGAAAAAGTGAGACAATTCAACATTTCCAAATCTGTAAGTATGTTGCGGTGCCCTTCATCCAAATGATCATCGAAGTAATGTTTACATGCAGGGCTTATGGTTTGTCGAATGTAACTTTCGGAATGGGCGTGACTCTCCAGACCATTGACCAAACGCGTTGCTGGATCTGCAGTAGAGCTATCGCTTTCTAGCTCTCGGATTATAGCTGCTTCCAATGGTCACCTGAGGATTGCTTCGTCAAAGCAGATTTCTTCCATAATACCATTGCCGGCCATGTTGAGTGTCTAGATTGCACAAACGCACACACAGCGCACACACACACACACACACACACACACACACACACACACACACATCTCTGAATTTTTGAGGTTGGTCACTTCCCAAGTAACATTGCCAAAACCATCCAGCTTTATTAAGTTTTATTAAAGTTTTATGAAAGCCACTAGAAATCAATTCGGTTTTATTATGGCAGCAAGAGGTGCCAACAGGTTTCAAATTTTAGTCAGGTTTATAAGAACCTACACAGCTTCTTTACAACGATCTTAAAACCTTGACTTCTAAAATTCCTTTTACTCCTATCAAAGGTTTTATTTTGACTTTATAAACTCATAAAATGCTGTTTTGAAATGCCGTTTTAGGACTCATTCATATTATCTTATTATGGTCAGTTGAAAAAGCATTTTAAAACCATTTTGCCTCCAGTAAATGCATTAAACGGCTAATTGGCATTGAGGAAAGCTACCAAATGACCAGATAGTTTTATAGTAGCCATTGCTAAGATAAATTGGCTTTTTGGCAAAACTGTGATTTCTTCCAATCGCCATATTGAAATATATGAAATAATTGAAATGTGGAAAAATAAATACACCAAATTTTAAATGTAATACAATTGAACTGTAGATCTGAGACCAACTTCGGTATTCTTTAAGATAACCTTATTGAATTCCATCAATTTTCAGGAGTTTCATGATTAATTTATCGAATATATTTGTTTCAATTTTGTTTTTGTTGTTGTAAACTCGCATAATTTCCGAGGCGCATTAATTTTCGGCTCTTATCGTGCCAATATTCACCATAAAATTAAATTCGCATATGATTTGGAGCATGATACGCTATAAAAAACTCAATTTGTTTTGGATATTTTGCTATCAAACATAATTTCCCGCAACACTAGAACTTTTTTCTTAGCTATTATTTACTGTTGAATGAATCAGAAGAGCAGAGAATCGAACAAAGCAGAACAACAAAAACCAACCACGATATCGCCGTGAAGTTTGACAGCTGTGGCCATTTGGCCCTATGCTGGTTTTGATGGCGGCCAATAGGTTTTATGATGGTTCTCAAGTGGTCATAACATCTTTCACTAGAAAGTTTTGAAAATGTTTATGGTCTTAGAAAGGTTTTATTAATTTGTTTTCACAACCGTCTATAGAGTGGGAACTTTGTACACATTTCAGCTTTAAAAATGCATAGAGGAGGTGTTGATGGACAAAACAGTTTTGAATCTAGTTTCACCTACAAAGCCGGGAGGAGTGCTACACGGCTGGAATAGAACTGGAATTGTTACTTGCGTTGTTATGCATAAATTTTGTTAATTCATTACAATCAAAACAAAAATTGAACTCCACTTCCCTGGGCCGGAACTATCACTGCACGGAAAGGCTGCGAAAGTACATCAACCAACTAGCGACGGCTGGGAAATCTCAACGAGAGATTGCTGGAATACTGGGACGGTCGAAAACATTTATGTACAATGACATCCATGTCCACAAAGCGCGCGTGGCAACTGGACGACCCCGGAAGACCACAACTAAGGATGATGGCTACATCAAACGGCTTTCTAATACCGATACGTTCAAGTCGGCAACGAAAATCAGCGATGAACTGGAGTTATCCGTGAGCTGAAGGACAGTCCAGAGACGACGTGTCGAGAAGCAGCTCATCGGTCGAAGCCCCCGGAAAGTTCCGATGCTCACCCGGAAACACCTCAAAGACCGCTCTAAATTTGCGAAAGACCATATGGGCTGGGTTGGCCCCAAAACCGGGAAAAAATGGCGAAACATACTGTGGTCAGACAAAACGAAAGTTAATTTGATTGGATCTGACGAAAAACGGTGGGTTCGGCGACCGGCAGATTGTGCATTCCTCCCAAAGTACTTGACGAAAACATTCAAGCACGGTGGCGAAAACATCATGGTGTGGGGATGCTTTTCATTGTACGGAGTCGGTCCAATATTCTGGGTTAAGAAGATAATGGACCAATATCTCCACGCCGAGATTATGCAAACCGTCATGCGGAGTCGGAAATCCCGTTGAAATGGCAGTTCATGCCGGACAATTGTACAACACATACTGCTCGTACCGTCAAGAAATGATTTGCGGACAACAACGTTGATGTCATGCAAAGGCCAGCAAAGTCCCCTGATCTCAATCCGATCGAAAACCTTTGGCAGATCGTTAAGAAGTCAGTAAAATCCTCGAAAACCAAAAAAACAAGGAGGAACTTTGGCCCAGAGCCCAGAAGGCTTGGTATGCGATTCAGCACATGCAGAGCATTGGTGGAGTCAGTGTCCCGGAGAGTGTGGGCGGTAATCCGGCACAAAGGATACACTGCCAAATACTGATGATAGACGTTGAGAGAACCGGTTTTATGAATGAATTTGTGACTGGTCTTATTTTATTGACGCGTGTTTTTTCATACGAAGGGCGGATTTGTTTTTTAAATTGTTGTTAAACAGGGTGTGGCAGAAAATAATGCGAACATTTGTTCTATTTCTTTCAAATCCCATTTTCAACTAATTCAAATAATAATATCAACGTTTTCAAGTGCAGTTATCTTTATAAAGTACTTTCAAACAAATTTATTCAATGTGTTTTTTTATTAATAACATCCTCGAGCCGACGCCGGAAGCCAGAGCATGCCTTTTGGACGTAGTCCTCTGACATTGACTGCCATGTGCGTGTTATGGTTGACTTCAGGGTTTTTGCACTAGGGTGTGAAGTTTTGCAGGCTCGTGCTTTAACATATGCCCAAATCATATAATCCAACGGATTAAGATCTGGACTGCAAGGGGGCCACAAATCCATCGGCTAAAACTTCATGTTACCGTTCAACCATTGTTGGGTTCCATTGGACGTGTGACAAGGCGCTACATCGTGCTGTAGGATAACGTTTTGGTCCTCGGAGAAGTTGACCTTCACCAAGGGAAGCACTTGATCCTTTAAAATACCGATATACACTTCGGTATTGATTTCAACTCTAGCATCAATGAAAACAGGCGGGATTTTCAAACCGTTGGATGCCACCAGACATCATGACACCAGCCGGATGTTTGGTTTGAAATATGAATTTCACTTTTTCGGGAACGTTCTCCATTGGCGGTAAAATGAACCGGTCCGTGCGGCTGTTGGCCACAGCATCGATACTGAAAAGCTTTTCGTCGGAGAACAGGATTATCATTTTTCCTTCTTCAACAAGGAAAGCAATCTCGTGGAACGGGTCACTCTGGGCGAGCAACAGACTGGTGATCACTTCTATCGCCAACATTTTGACTAATTTGCAATAAAACAAATAGAATGTTTGGATGCAGCACTTGAAAGTAAACATAAACAAATACACTTTCGAAAGAAATCAGTCACCAGCTACACGAATTAAAACAATACTCAAGTTTGAACACTTTCGCATTATTTTCTGCCGCACAATGTAACTGTAATGAAGTTTCGTTCTTTAACAAAGATAATAAAGTCAGTGTCCATAAATTTACTAAGGGAAGTCCATTAATTACGTCACGCAAAAAGTGACCCCCCCCTGTCACGTTTTTTGTATGGACCTTCATTTTTTTGGTATGGATCGTTACGTTTTCCCAAACCCCCCTTCCCGCACTTACCACGTGACATAATTAATGGGCCTTCCCTAAATAGTTTTGATGATTTCTACAACTGGCACCTCAACTAAACCTGTTTCATGATAAAGTGGTCTTATAGTTTTGTACGACACTGTACATACAATAAACATATGTTGAATCAAATCACCATTTGCAGAGAGTCGTTCGTCGGTTAGTTATACTTAAATACCCGAACGATTAAATGTTTTTTCCCGAAATTGAAACATTTAATTTAGATTCCGTTTAGTTGCGACTTGTACCTTATTTACTTCCAATTATATTTTAATTATTTATCATCAAGAAACCTTGAAACAAAACCAACCGGCAATTTTTAAAAATACCACACCACTTTCATGCGATTAGTCCACGCAACGATTGTACAACTTCATTTGAATTTTTATAGCTTCACATTCTTATTTGAAATCATAAAAATTATTTACCTTTATTGCAGTAGCATATCATACAAACAACCCATCCAGACGATTGCATTTGAAAAATTGTCACTCTGGTTTTTTTAGCCTTGAAACTCCATGGACGTAATTGGTGGTTACGCATAAGCCTGGGTCCGACCGTTTAGCTTAATTAATATGCTAACTAGCGGCATATGCTGTTTTGGACGAAGCACCGTATAATTTCGCTAGGACCTTATTATTTTTTGTGACGCTAAAAAGTTGAACGCGTATTGATAATTCTACACAGAGAGAAAATTGTCACCGATATGTTGCAACTTGGTGAAAACCAATCGTTTATAATAATCACACACCGCCTGATCCATAGACAGTGTTGCTCAATTTCCCTTGATGGTTGTGTTTGGTCAACGCTGCTAATTGATGGCTGCTCATAGTTCTCTTGCAAACAAACGGCCGCTATGAGAGATATCATTTCAGAACAACCACCAACTATCGCTTACCAAGCCTCGCATTTTCACAAGATTTGCTGCTTTTATTTCAATAGAGCACCCATTTATTACCCATTTGAATGCATTCAGCATTTGGCCTCCGATCAGGTGTTGGCCAGTGGACCATTTGCAGTCCAGCGGTGTAGCTCTCTCTTTCGATGTCTTATTACCTGGTTTGATTAGCCGAAACGTGCAAAATAAAAGCAGAAAAGAAGCCGCCAACCGCTTTTCAATGACCTATACGCAAAAGAAACTATCCCATTTATGGCTCATTTCAGCACATTAATTTATATAATTCTTAAGAGCGCGAAACATTCCGCGATATCTAAGTAGCGTTCATACACGTACACTCGCGCGTTTGATTTATGCATTTCTCCTCGCACCAGCGGCCAACATAAGCGAGAGAGGTCCCTCCGCCAATAATCGATCGATCGTCACCGGCCGAAGCTGATGACGGCAAGCCTGAACGGAACACCTGTACACGGACTCCGAACCAGAGCGGAGTGATAAAATATTATTTAGTGTACGGTAATGATACACTTTCGGTCCACCTTGGCCAGAAGTTGGCAGTGGGTCCTTTTCTCGCTAAATTGTAGCACAGGCCGAGACCGTTTGGATTTGAGGTTTGACACCTGAGATTGGAAATTTGCCCCGAGAGGGCAAAACCATTAAAACTGCATTATACTAGGAAATTGTCGAGTTACCTGAAATAGTTTACGACACTGTCGGGTTAGGGGATATTTGAACTTTTGCCTAATGGTGATTAGAGGCTGAATTTATGGGGACGACTGAGTGTTGCAATTTCTGACACCTAAGGCTTCAACACATTTTTTTGCCTTACCTTCAATGTGTGCTACAAGCCGCCAGAAGCGACGATTGTTGTAAATATGAATTTCAAAATTTGTTGGATTCAGCGATCATGAGCTCAGGACCCGTCGTAAAAAGGAGGCGTATATTAATTTAAGACAAATCTTAACATTTCCTTTCCGTTAAGATCTAAGAAAGCTAGCATAGTTTAGTTTTAAACTTAGTTTGATTTTTGATGAGCTGCTACTTTCCGAACCAAAAAACTATGTGCATTTTTTTCTTGCCTATACAGCCCCTGATGTTACAAATGGCCTCAGTCAAAAATAAGTTTTAGTACTGTTAAGCTTTAAAACTTTGTGAAAAAACTTTCACTAAATTTCAAGAATCTTCTAGAACCTTAGAGAATGGTTTATTAAAGACTTCAAATTGCTGATATTTAATATATGCACTACAATGAATTTAAGAAAAAGGATAGGTCAAGCGGGACTGCGAAGAAAATTGTTCTGGACTCATATGTTTCTAAAGATGAAAAAAAATAATCAGAAGTGTACTCAGAATAAAACAGAATATTTCAAAAAATTACAGTAGTTCAAGGGTTTGCTCATTTTACATACTAAATTATGGAATGAAAAATGTTACAAATGAACATTAATTAATTAATTTTAAATAGAAATAAGTTAAGTGTTATTAAAATACTTTAAACTTGGTGTAAGCTGTCATTTGTGTGATTGATTTTTGACTGCATTGGATTGGGAATTTATCTTTAATCCCCAGGATTTTTTGAAGGTTCATGGGTAGAAGTCAAGAAATGCTTTTAAAAATTCACGCTCCAAACATTGAAAAAAATCAATGAAAATTTGCCGAGTTATCAATAAATTTGAAAAACTTTTTTTAAACTTCTTAAGATTTTATTGCTGTTGAGAAAACTACAACGCAAGTGTTGCGAAACCACAGGGCAGTCTCGCTTGGTAGCTGGGTGAGTTCCGTATCACCCAGATCTGTCAACGCAAACGTCAGAGAGCAACTAGTTACGTCACATGCATCAGAGGAAAAAGACAAAAATACAGGGAAACGTGAAGATTAAATTTGTTGCTAGATAATTCTACTTAAATTAGTTATATGATATTCAAAGTATAGGATTAAAATCTATCTAAAGTTAAATATAGATAAAATAGAACAGTAGTGAATAAAGTTAGTTTGGATTCAGTGAACTGAGGTAATTAAACATCTTATATGCTACGGAAACTAAACCCTAAATTTATTACACCTTCGACAGGTTTACTGATAGTAAATAGAGCAGAATAGAAGAACGAGGTTAGATAGAAAGGGTTAGAAAACAAGAACACCACGAAAATGTAAGTAGTTAATACAAATAATGAAAGCAAGATTGATGATCATAAATATATTTCCAGCTTTAAAGCTGCGTAAGCTGCTAAAAGACCGTGTTTCGTCTAGCCGAAAACCTATTCGAACAGCAAGATTATTTTAAACAATAAAAAAACTACAAATCTATTTATCCTACTGAAAAATTTCATTAAAATTATGGAAAGTAATCAGAAAATTAAGAAGATAGGATTTTATTTGAAAATGTTGTGGATCCAATATTATTTGCAAAGATCTCCTTATGACTGATACTTGAAAAAATAGAATAATTTAGAGGAAAACTCTTGTTAAAATTTTAAAAGGATTGATGTTATATAAAGTCCCGTAATATTTAAAAAAGCAGATTGAGGTTCAATAATAGTTGAATTTCTATATGCATTGAAGCAATTTTTCTTGAAGTGATACTCAAGAATATTTTCTTGTGAATCATGATTTTTAATGCCTTTTCATGTGCATTTCGACATCTGTTGATAAGTTTGCGCTGCATTTTTCAAAATTTATTAAATTCAAGGGATAAATATGTTAATAAAATAATTGAATGTATTATTTTTCTAAAATTACTAAATCAAAGCAAAAGAAGAAAAGCCAACGTGCCATCGACCGAAACCTTAACGATGGCTTAAAAGGATGGAATTCAGGAGCTCTTCCTTGACCTTGGCTTCTTCTTTTTGGCCACAACATTATTTGAGCATATTCTACATTTTCTATCTACCGCAGCTGGGGGACGTTGGGAGTCTTCAATAAAACTCCTCAGAGAACTCTTGGCATAATTTTTCATAAAATAAACTAGATTCAGGCGTTATCTGACTTGAATTTACATGAAATATCCAATTAATTTCTGCTAAATCTAGTATTCCCTTTATGTGCATTAGATTACGCAGAACACTAAATGTTTCTTTCTATCTGTGTACGATTAGCGATATGCAGATGGATTCACCACCTGGTGGCAGCGTATATATGTAAATTTGAAAAACTCAAGACTCCTTAAGAAACATGAAATTCTTCAGAGAGTTAGTGACATTTAAAAAACAGAAAAAGTGAAAAAACTAAAAAAGGCGCTCAAAACAAATGTATTAGAGAGTATGAGATTACTTATTTTTAGCCTAATAACCATTCCTCACCTTGCTTTCAAATAAAATACTCCCTTCACCTATATTCCTCACGCAAATTATTGACAAAATCCTCAATCCTGAATCCGAACAAGTCCGAAGGGGCGGAGTTTGAGCAGAGGGTACTTAGTCACATTTTAGGATGCTCGGCTACCGTTGTTCAACCTTTTTTGTGAAAGTTCTTGGACTGAAGTTCCAGTGAAATGAAAGGTCAAGTTTTAAAGTTAATCAAACAAAATAATAATAGCTTTATTAACTAAATGTTCTCACATCTCGTACTTACTAACGAATGAAAAATGGTGGTACACACCGCACACACACAGCATAAGGCCGAAACTTACTCTACTGCGCTGCTATCACACTCGCATGCGGTAGCGCATGCACAAAAAAAAAGGGTAGCACGATCGTTGTACACTCAACGCACCTCCTCAACGAACATTGCCATCCTTTGACGACAATCCCAGCTTCCGAGTAAACTTCATTTGCTTGACTGTACCCCAGCTCAGTGAGCACTTCAGCCACCATGTCTTCAGTAGGACAGTATTGCAGTTCGGTAGCATGGAGCTGTTACCTTGCCTGGGAGCCTCGCATAGTTGCTTAACGAAATATCCCCGCACCTCGATGTGCATTGACGGACGATTCTTCCGCTCTAAAGAGACAAACTGGACACTGCTTTGATTATCTTCCATTACCTTGACAGGATCGCTCGGCTGTTCGCCCATGTCCACCAGCAAGTTTCGAAGCCAAATCAGCTCTTGCGCAGCGCCACGTATTCCTATTCCATCGAAGACAGTTGGACGCAACTTTGCCTGCGACTTACCCACGATATTGCTCCACCGGCAAAGTGCAAAACGAACACAGTCGTAGATCTTCATGCTCGAAAAAACTTCTTCGATTGGCGTCTTCACCCCCTTCGCATCAAGGAGTCCAAACTTCTCCGCAACACGATCAACGTATCCTTGCACCGAAATACTGTATCTTCCATTCTCGTTCCCGACCTCGAGCCCCAAGAAGTAACTGATCTCTCCCAGATTGGTGATTTCAAAATACTGCTTCAGCAGCTTGTAAACTGATTCGATCTTCGCTCCATCCTCACAACCGACCAAAATGTCATCCACATACACTTTCAGGTAGACACATTTTCCATGTACCATCATCGAATAGAAGCGTCACTTTGCTTGAAGCCCATCTCCAGAAGGACCTCGTGCAATCGCTGATTTCAGCATCGGGCGAACTGTTTAAGCCCGTAAATGCTTTTCCGCAAACGACACACCCTGTTTTCCTTCTTCTTCACGGCGAGTCCAGGTGGCTGCTCTCCATCAAGATTTCCTCGTTCAAATTGCCGTACAAGTAGGCCGTACAAGTGTTTTAATAGATTAGCTTGCCGGTATCGCTTGCTGCTGATTTGATAGAGTTTCCGTTCACCAGACAGTGTATCGTTGATTTGGATTTATCCACACCATCCAACAACGACGCCTCGCATATCATATGAGCCGTTGCACCAGAATCCATGTACCAGAAACCAGTACCACCGGTAACACCAGCCTCCAAACACACTTCGAATCCAGCAGTAGATTTGATGGCAATACTCGCCTTCTGACCATCGGACTTCTTCTCACGTTTGTTCTAAGCCAATTTCTGGCAATCCCACCAAAAATGTCTATCCTTGCAATAATGACACAACTGTTCTTTATTCACGTTGGACTTACTTGCACATTTCGGTTTGGCGGTGTTCATCACTAGTGCTTTTTCACCAACACTATCACTAGCACCGTTATCACGACGTCGACCCTCGTCAAGATGTTTTTACCTATACAAAGTCCACTGTGAGGTCTGCGCTTCTGGACGATTTTCCATTGACACGATCAACCCATCGTACGGTCTGGGAAGACTGGACAACATCATGGCAACAAACCAGTTGTCCTTCACTTCTTCCCCTCGCGTCACTAACCGGAGCCAAAGTGCAGACATATCCTTCAAATGTCTCGTGCATTCGAATGGTTATCAATTGACGCAACACATGGATGAAGCTGGAGAGTGATGCACGCTTGTGGCAATCCTTCAGCGCATCCCACATCTCCTTCGCCATCTTCTTCTCGATAACATGGATCAGCTGCGTGTCCTCCAATGCCAGACCGATAATCGCTTGCGCCTTCTCATCATTTGAGGTCCAGGTCGCATCCATGGCTCCGGCTTCGGATCGATCACCACTTTTAGCAGTTTTTCCTTCATCAGAAACAACCGCATTCAGAACTTCCATACTTCCAATTTTTCGATCGTCACTTTCGTGTTTCCACAAGTACACACGGTTCAGCTTGAAAAGATCGGATCGAAAAAGGTCTTTAACCGGTGAGATAAAAAACACTTCCGCGCCGAAAAATAACAACAAAACTTACGCACTTTCAACGATAACTGGGCTCATAACCTTTTGTACTGAGGTGCCAGTGGAATGAAAGGCCAAGTTTTAAAGTTAATTAAACAAAATAATTACAGCTAAAACCAAAAGAATGTTTCAAATAGTGCACAAATATTGACTCTATGTTAAAATTTCAAAATTCTACGAAGGGTTGAAATCTGGTCAATATTGACCCGAATGTCGCGTCACTTTTTTTTATAAAACCACCTTAAACTGATTTGGAAAAAATAATTGCAAAAATGAAAAGAGTTTTCTAAAATATTAAAGTCAGAAAATTTCAGCCCGATTGGTTGAAAAATAAAAATGATAGCGTACATTGAAGTGGCGCCATGGGTGAGAATTGACCCCAATATCTTAGGGAGGTTGAGATCGTTGTTAACGAAGCTGTTTAGGTTCTCATAAACCTGACGATAATATCAAACCAATTGACTCCTCTCGGTGCTATAATGAAACGACATTGATTTCTAATGGCTTTCATAAAATCTTTGATAAAACTTAACGAACATTTTAAAAGTATGTTAATACAAGGAAGTATAGTGTGTCTTTGAATATTTTTCGATCAAAAGGCTGAGTGTTATAATTAAGACACGCAGTAAATGGGTAGATGTTCACTTGGCCGTGCAACATAAAGCATACTAGTATTGCAGAGGCGTAGGATCACAGTGAAAGCAAAACCAAGAGAAAATATCGTCCAATCGATACATAGTAACAGCAGTTGGAAGCGTGCGGCCGAAAACAAATGCTCTACCTATTCTCTGTACGGCACACGACACACTGTGGCTGGTTTCCATACAAGGAGGTGGCCAAAAATATCGTTCATTTTATTTGCAGTTGAATGTTGTTCTAACGTTAACTTTGATCAAAAAACATTGTTGGCTAAGGCCAGCGCCGAGGTCTTTATTTCCACTGACAGCAACACTACGGTTGTTGTAGAGCGGACAAAGAGAAATGATAGTTACGGTGGCTATCATTGGGTGGGTGACGAGGAATAAAAACAAAACAAAATATTACACGCAGTGATCTTTTAACAAAGTTATCTGAACTTTATAGTTAAATTAAATGAAATCATTTTTTATGCCTTTATTATTGATATTTTCAGCAGTTCATGTCGTGTCATAATCACTTAAATACCTTTAGAGTATTTACCTTACCTGTCCGGGGGTGAGATTCAAACTCGTTACTTTGGCGTGAGAAATATGAATGTTAACCACTACGCCGGGGTTGTCTCCCTCCATCCAATACACTTTTACACTTGCAAGTTATATTTATATTATAGCATGGTAAGATTCCTTACGGTAAAACCATTTAACTGGATATTAAAACTTACTCATTGTAGGTAACCCAAACAAACTGTCAGTTCTGGTAACTTAAGCGTTTTCTTAAAAATTGAATCAAATCGATTGCTGAAAAACTT